>JAULBR010092609.1:0-12139 GCA_032355825.1 Melanodrymia aurantiaca
GTCGTGGATCACTGGCTGGAACGGAAAATAGCCCATAAAAATGTTTTCGCTGTGGAGGATCGATCTCTCGACCTATCAGTGAAGCATGAGGCTGAAGGATCAAAACAACCATCGTTTTAGTAGAGCAGTTTGGTTTATATGCCAGTGGTCCACAACTGATATAGAAAAGGGCTGTGGTATGTAATATTCTGTCAGTAGGAAAGAGTATTTAAAAGATCACTTGCTGCTAACTGATAAGAGCAGCAGCATGTTTCTTCTGAGACAGTGTATTGAAATAACTGTGTATTTGTCATCCAATAGCCAACAATTTTTAATCAATGTGCTCTAGTGGTTCTATTAAACAAACCAACTCTATCTTTATCAATGGCTAATAATTAGTTATTCAATGCACTCTAATGATGCATGTAACCAACGTCTATCTTTGATAATGCTGCTGCAATTTTACCTGAGCATCCTCAAGAGCTCTGTTAAGCATTCGTTGTTTTGCAGCATCATTGAGTTTCTTCCCTTTGTCGGCAGCCTTCTCATTCAGATCGAGCCATTCTCGATTCAGATTCTCTTTTACTTCTTTTATTTCTGGAGAGGCGTAATGCTTGTCAGCAATAAGTCGGTCACCATTCTGAAGAAGGAAACATAAAAACATTGCATGATCATAAATATAAATGTATTAGTTAATTGTAGAGTATTTCCAGGGTACAACATTGGCTGAAACAATTATGGTGTAAGACTATTAAAAATCAAGTAAATCTTAGCAGCAGGTTCAAATCCCACAAATGAACAATCTGCAATAATTAACTTGCCTTTTCAAACCGTTCAGTGCATTATTCTGAAACTTAGCTCAGCCTCAAAGGTTGGTGGAACTGCAGTTTTGGGTAATAGCGAAATTAACATACCTTATTCAAACCCTTCAGTGCATCACTGTGAGATTTCAACTCTGCCTCAAATGCTTGGTGTTTCTGTAGTTTGCCTTGCAAATTGGTCAAGTCTCTGTAGGATTCATCTGTGGCAGTCTTTTCCTTTTCCTTCATCCAGTCAGATAACTAAAACGACGAACAATGTGCTCCATAGACAAACAATGTACTCATTAAAGTAAGAGGACTAATTAAACAGCAGAATATGCATCAACAGACATACACCAACAGTAAGATGCTCGTAAAACTTGTTAAACCTGTCAAAACAGGAATTTATTAACATGTATTTTTTCCCATCTAGGATCAAATGTTCCAAATTATCTTTTGAAATAAAATTTAAGAGTAAAGACATTGGTTTGTTGTATATACAGGTACACTTTACAACATTTTTATGTATTTGAATACTGACATTTATAATCTGAGTATTTAAAATATGAAATAATATGTACATGCTAATAATATTAACAAAATTAAGGCCCAAAACGCACCTCGTTTGCATCTCTGTTGAACTCTTGGAATGCCAGTGATTCTAGCAGAGCCTTATTGCGGTCAGCTGCCTTGTCCTTCACCTTCCGCCGCCGGTCCACTACTTGCTTACGTCGTTTGTCAATGCTATACACCAATAGAATGAAAAGGTTTAACGCAATCCCAGTCAACAAGTGCAGTAGTTTAGGCAATCAATCTGTGAAAACTATAATAATATGACAAATCATATATTACGTCAACATGGAGAAGCAAATTTCAACAACCCCAAGAACTATAATTTATTTTTAACTTTCTGATTGTCTGCCCACTTTACAATTATCAATTTTACGAAGAATATCAATTTAACAGCAAATTTCAACAACTTTACGATCTAAGACATATTTTTCACTGTCTGGATGTCTGTTCCATTTACAATTATCAACTTACCAACAAATTGCAACAACTTTTTGTTGCTGTTTCGATGTTTGTACAACACATTACAATTATCAACATAATTACAAAGGTAAAAGATTTACTTGTTACTGTCTGGATGTCTGTCAGATATCAGTTTATCTGCAAGGTCATTTAGCCCACTAATCTTTTCGTCCTGTGCCTGCAGCTTTCCCTGGAAGTCTTCATGACGCCGTAACAAACCTTCCACATCATCCACTGTGCTCTGTAGTAATATATACAATGATTACAAAGGGTTTTCATTGTTTTTCAAATTTATAATCAGTGTTAAAATGTTTGTACATTAGTTTCACCTCTTATTCACCATGTTGCACCGATTAGAAAAACAAAATGTGTAAGCCATTTTGAAAAAATATATATTGATAGCTGCAGTTATTATACAGATAAAACATAGTCAACTTTCATTACAATGACTTTTATTACATATAGCATTTATAAGTTGGTAGAAACATCTGATGTAAACATATATAGAAATGTAGTTGGTTTCATCATGTTCAAGGAAATTCATGCCGTGACCAGTTTTTGGGTCAAAGACATTTGTTTGTACTTACTCCAAGATCATTAAAGTCCAGGAATGCTTCGTGACTACTTGTTACAGCATCAATTGTGTCTGCTTCCTTGTTGAAAATCTAGTCAAAAATTCAATACTGATAAAAGTCATATGAACATAAAACTTATTAGTAAACAAGTTTGTTTAATCACTGATTGATGCGAGTTTAGTTTTACAAACTAACTTCCTCGATTGCTATGTTATAGTGAAATAATAACTATAATAATAACATCAATAATTGACTGCTTTGTTTCAACTGAAAAAGTCCTGAATTATGGCAAGCATGATCCACTGATCTTCGAGCGAAACATGTGGAATCTCACTACAACTGTGGCATATTTAAGAGGCCATGTGTAAAGAAAAATTTATGTTACTCCACTGAGCCATAGCTGAAAGTTCATGCCAGTGACATGTGGTTAACTGAAATCTATCTATTTGATGTCACATAATTATATAATAATACAAACAACAACAAAACTCATGCAATGGTCTTGGTTCACGTAATATTCAATGTCAAAAGTGCTTCGCCCAATACTTAGAAAACGCAGATTTTCTTCAGCCACTTTTTATAAAGATTAGCCAATGGTTAAAATGGCCACCGACAGTGCGAGCTCTGATAAAGTGTCTATATTATTTACCTGCTGGTTATAGGCGTCCTGCAGCTGTTTCTGCCGCTGTCTGTACAACTCATCAATGGCATTTTCTTCATCTTGCAACTTCTTTAACTTGTCCTTAACATCCTGGGCATTTGGATTCTTAGCAAGTACTTCTCGGGCAAGTTCTTTTAGCTTGTTAAATCTGGATTGTAAGTGCCAAATGTACTGATAGATTATTCTGGTTCATATCAAATGCAGAAATGTGGCCCACTATTAAATGGTACAGATGTTTAAGACATTGTGAATCCTAAAATGAATGTGATCAGGATATTAATCTAAACAAGAGGCCTATGGACCTAAATGTTAACTTGAGTAAATTATTGACCATACCTATCAGACTCATCAAGTTCAAACCATGAAATAATGAATTTCTTTCTCCATGTGCTATGGAAGCTCGCCACAAAATATACTTTAAATGCATTTCTCTATATAAGATATATCTATAGTAAACTTCACCCACTCCTGGAGGACAAATGTTGGACCCAACATTAACGACATTCACAAATTAGATAAACAATCTATTGACCATTACATATATGAAGACTATTCATTTATATAATTTATGAAAATAGAGACGATTTAAAAAAAATTGGCTTTGTTATCCCCTTTTGGTAATAAAAAGAAAATTAAATTCACTACATGTACATGTATCATGTTTTAGTTCTTACTTGTCTTTGTGGGCTTTTATGTCTGATCCAAGCTCTTCATGTTCTTTTAACATCTGCTCGGCACTCTGTATGTCATGAGGCATTTCAGCACTCATTAGTCTGGCTCTCACAGATCCCGCCCAGGTGAGCTGTAAGATAGGGAAAATAAACACATATTACAAATAGTAGTTAAAACGGTCATCTTGATTTTTAAAGGTTAGATAAAGTTTGTTTAATAGCACCAATGGAACAGTAATTAGTAATCAGCAGTTATTGGAAGTCGACACTTAATTGGTCACAGAAGAAACCTGCTGTTGCCACATAAGTTAATCTTACAGAATAACAGCATTGGATCTTTTATGTGCACTTTTCCAGACAGGATAGCACAAACCATGAAATTTGATGGCCCAGTTATGGATCACTGGTTGCAATGGGAAATAACCCAACAGATCCACTGAGAGGATTGATCCTTCGACCTATCCTACCTCAGGTGGGTGAGATGAAAAAAGAAAAACCTTCATTTCAAATCAGGCCAGGAACGTACGCTGTTTGGTTATTACATCTAATGTTTATCTTACTCATTTTTTAAAATTTAATAAGGATTTAAGACCAAATGTATAATGAAAACATAGCGTTTGTTCATACACTATTAAAATATACATCATTTTATAGAAAAGAAGTTTTTGCTGTGTGAATTTTGTTAGGTTGGTTGGGAGAGGGTGAACAAAGAGGCGCCAAGTATAAAATATAATTACCAAATCTTTAGCTTCGTCTCCAAATTGTTGCTGGTTCTGAGCATCATTTAACTGATTCTTGCGTGCATTGGCTTTATCCTGGAACATACAATTAATTATGAAGTTCTAACAAACACTGCCAAACATCTCTAACCAACAGAAAATAATTAATTATGAAGTTCTAACAAGTATCTCCCACCAATAGAAAACAAATAATTATAAAGTTTTAACAAACATCTCTAATAGAAAAGTGTTGTTTTTATTGCAAAATTGGTGTATTGCTCCCAAATAACAAATGACGACAGTGGATTCGTCATCTTTACACCTGTATATGTGTTAAAAGTTTTGTTGAGATCCAAAGGCATCCTTACAACATATAAAATGCATTTTGTTTTACAGACAGTTATATTACACATTGAACATGCAAGATTAATAATACATCAAGGAAAAGATAAAATTTTGTTTACTAGAGATGAACATGAGATTTCAAAATGTATATTCAGTTGTATTACGTTTCTCTATAACATGCTATTTGTCATGTTTAAATGTACTGTCTAGAAAGTAGAATAATGCACTATACATATTATAGACATTACAAGGTGCAAGCCTATATGGATTTTTTGGAACAATAAAAAAGTTAGGCAGCAAAAATTATTACCTGGAGATCTTTCCATTGTTTGTCCAATTCATTCTGTCTTTGGTCCACATATCGGCCTTCTGTGGGGTAACCATTTTTCACCCTGTAACAAATAATAATATAATTCACAACCTCTTTCCACTAATGCAAGTAAAAGTCATATGTATTTACTTATAAATGTTATCTTGCATTACGTGATCAATATCAGCAGTTTTCACAGTAAATAATGTTTAAAAAATTCTAAATATGAACACAGCACAAGTTACAGTAGCAGTTAGCTATTTACTTATTTGACTACAATAATAGATAACTTATACTAAAATATGTAGAGAAACGTATATTTACAGACAATGACATCATGAAGTCTGATGCCACTCAGTATGATGTTAAGTAAATTGTAATAAGATACATTGTTTTTAAGAAATATAAACAAAACTATTTAATAATTGGTGATGGCTTCAAATTTAAGTTTATACTTCGTACAAACCCTTTTCGAATATGTTCTTTTTAATGAACTTTTTTTTTCAGAAAATATAATTTATTAATTGAAATTTTTGGACAAATCCCTAAAAAATGGCATTTAATTATAGCATTAAATAATGAGGAGAGAAATGATCTTTCATTATGTATCGGTAAAGGATACATAATTTGAAATCATGGACTCGGCTTATGTGCCCTCTGGTATATATGAAGGATCCTTTTAATCTATAATCTAAACAATTTGAAAGGTAAAATTCACATTCTGGAAGATGCAAAATTAATATTAAAATATTAATATCATCATATTCAATGTTGTAGATGTGTTGTAATGTGTCTGATTAGTGCATGCTACTGAGCAGTGCTTATGTATAAGTTCCACAAACAAAGCACTTGACAGGATGATCCTCAACTCTGTTATGCTTTCAAAAGTGATTATCTGGAAGATAATTATGTTCAATAATTCAAATCATTTCAAAGCACCATTTAATTATTATTAGTGGAAGTTAGAAATAACTTAAAACATTGTGGTGTCTTCAATTCATATTGCAATTGTCAAATCAAATTGAAATTCTGACAAATCACAGAGATTGCGTCTTGGTTCAATCCTATAACTCAGTTTCATGCATCTTGACGATCATCAGATAGCTGACGCTAATATTTAGGTGGTCAGGCTTTATGCTTACTTGTATCGATCAGGCTTGCCATGACGACATTTGGAGATAAGCTCAGATCTTTTGTTGTGATTTGTTTATCTTTTGTTCGTAGGATGGCAAGCTTTTCTTCAATACATAGATAGTATTGACCGGAGATTCACTTGTGTCTTTGTTTGCTTGATGATTTGCCAGCTTATTTCACAATTTATTCGCTGGTTAGCTCTTTTTAGCTCCGATATGTGTTTTGATAGTTTGGTTTCCTTCGAGTATTTCGTGTTTGAATTATTTCATGTGATTGTGGTATTGGTGCTTGAAATTGACACCAGATTGTCCAATGTATGGTTTTAACATTGAGCGACATTTTATGCTTGCTTTGTATAATACATGTAATAATATATTATTGAACTCGTTAGGCATTGTCCATTGAGTGGGCAGTTTTCCTTATTTCTGCAGTTGCAGTTATGTTTTGGTGTTGTGTTGATTGTACCTCTGATGATTTTTGAGTTGTGGCTCTTGATTAATGCTCCAATGTTTTACATGCAACTGTATTAGATTTTGATGGTTTTAGTTAAATATTTTGTGGTATTTATGTGTGGAGCCCAGGGAATTTTATTTTAATTTTTTTTATGAAGATTGTCCAATTGTTTGTTTTCATAGCTTTGTTGTATGGAGGATTGAACCATATGATTTTCCTACTTCTAGTTTCTATTTTTTGGTTAGTTGCTTTTATTTCTTTTAGTGTTGTCATACATGTACAACGTGTGTCGGTGCAGGTGCGGCTTCCCTGAACCCTTCTTGGTTGGATGATAACATTGATAAAAATATGTATGTTTATATGCAACTAATTTGTGTATAACTCGCTTCACACCATTGTCACATGGTCACACTTTTTGTGTCAAAATTGTGAGAGATTCTCTCTAACCCCTTCAAACCATCATATTATAAGTAACGAAGTCTCATACAGGAATTGTTATTTATTTAAATTGGTAAACTGCATACATATTTTAACATGCTGTAGTCAAATCAACATGTTTACATTTTATGTACGAAAGTTCAAAGGGGTTAAGTCATTTTCTTTATCCCTGGGATAATAATAAACATTATTAAATGCCATCATTGATTTGATACAGTTTTCATCGATTCTTCAGTTGCTTGTTCAAATTAATTACTAAGTAGAAAATCTCTTTACTATGTCACAAATCTTAATAGATGTACTTACGAATCTGCAAGGTAATTCATTCTCTTCATTTTTTCTTCCATTGGAACCAATTCTCTTTCAAAATTCTACAAAAAGTAAGTTATAGATTTTGTCTTATTTCTTTGATGGGGAGATGCAGCCATGTTTACTGTTAGCAAATTCACAAGATGTTGCAGAATTGTTTCTATTCAGAAAAAGAACTCTTATGGTCTTCCATGCTTAAACACCAGTGTATACAATGATTTAATAATTTGTTACTTTGTACCATCTTGTCTTGAGCATATAAAAGATCCCGAAAGTTGGATTGCCTGTCAGGAACACACAGGAGCTACATATAAAAGTGTTCATCATCTAGTACTTACAGCATGCTTGCGTTGTAAGGCTTGTATACCCTTCAGATCCTTGCCATTGTCATCACTGGATAGCGCATTGTTTTTGTCTCTGATCCATTCAGCCAACTCATCACATGTTGATTTAAACATATCAATACTGGAAAACAAGTAATCAAATGCCAATATATCTGTATCAATATATCATATACAAATCGAATGTTACATTGTAGATAGCGATAACAATTTTTTTTTTAAATATACTATAACATTCTCAAGAATAATGTTGATTAACTAAGTCTTCTTCTTATTGTTATTCTGCATTCAAGCTGTTTGTGATCATGCCTTAAATTTGGGGTCCAGTAGTGTAAATAAAAACTGCTGTCTGGATCAAGACTTTTTAGTGCCCCAGAGTTTCTCTGCCAATGTTGTTTCTCTTGGCCAGTTTATATGACTGTAGGATGTGTTCAGGTGTCTTTGTTCCTAAAAGGTTTTGTTTCAAAGTTACTGAATGGTGACCATAGTTATTTGGTTTTCAACCATTTGTTTTTGAAACACTTAAAGACAATGCACTACAGTACTAAAGCCTAGACTATTACTGCCTCATGATATTCATTTTATCATTTGAAAGTGAAAACATTAAAATGTTAATAATTTGATTTGGTGTCGTAGTACTAGTATCATAAAGTATTCAACAACAGCATTATAAAATTTAATTTCAAATAACTGAACAAATATATTATTCATAGAAGTATATATAATTTCTTTATAAAAATACAGAGTAAAATTCTTATGGGTAAGAAAATCAGCTTAATACATACTGGTAACATGTAATGTTATTACACCAACAGATATTTTGTAACACCACCTTGCTATTTTCAAAGAAGAGTAGCCTATGTGGGGACAGCATGTTTCTTCTGTGACCAAGTGTCAATATAACCATGCGTTTGACATCCAATAACTGATGATTAATAATCAATGTGTTGTTAAACAAAAACATTATCGTGGTGTATAATAATGTGGTCATATAACAGGATTGCATGTTCCGGGTCGGTCTAATCATGCAGGCATGAAACAGTTACAGCAAAACATTTGTTGTCTGCTATTAATAATTAATTTGTATACACCTTACTCTATGTCGGAATTTATGCTATGATGATTCAACAGTTGACTGAACTTAAGTCCATCAATCAATATTTTATTTATGCTAATGCCAAAACATGTAATTAAAGATTTCTTCCTCCTCTATACTGACAGTTTATAATTCCTTCTGAGATCACTGCCAGTATCATGCAATGGATAATATTCTAATATCGACAAAATTGCTTCATCCATTGACCAGAAAAAAACAGATTATTCTTTATTAATAACACCTAATTTTCATTAATTAAACTATATGCGGGCATTGACACTATCATTCCAATACAGAATTATTATCCTACATGTTTGTATTCCATTAAGAATCATTATCCATTAGTTGGGTTTTTTCAATCAATGCCTAATGTATACCTTAGCAGTAAACTGTATTATATATACGTATATATGTCACTATGTGTGGGTTTGTGTGTGCGTGCATGTGTGCGTGCGTGCGTGCGTGCATGTGTGTATGTACATGACCTGGCCAGTCATAAATTCTCAAAATGAAACTGTCTCATTGCAACTATCAGCTCACATATAATGCAAGTTATTTTTAATTTAAAAACTTTGACAATCTTATGTAGTGAAAATGAGAAGCGGTCAAGGTAATTTATTTGAATCTTTCACTTTTGTAGATTATTTGTACTATTTAAACTATTTTTAAAAAGACATTATGGTATGCATAATTTTAATGGTTAGTTAGGTATGACTGATAATTAATAATTAATATTTAATAAGGAAAACTGGGCCAGTAGTGGATTTAGTCTCTCCATAAATTTATATTAATCTCGTAAAATTGTATAAATTTGAGCTGAAAATAAAGCCTGACTACAGAAAATTAGTATTACTCTCCTTTTATATACATTTACAATATATTTATCTCTAATAATAAGATTTGATACAAAAATAGCATATAATATGCTTATTTGACATGATCATGTTGTTGTGACTATGACTGTTAAATGCTATGTAAATAGGCCTACCTACAAGTTTTAATCTCAGCCAATATGTAAGTTTGTGTTTTATGTTGTACTAACTTGATATTTTTAATCTTTTGAGTAATGACCTTTTACATAGTCCTTTAAGAATAAACTTGGCTCTAATTAATAGATATTATCTTTCTTTATTGCTGTCAAATAACATGATTACTTCCTAGTGAATTGCATGAGCCCTACGACGATGCCTACCGGAGATTTCGAACTGAGAAGTAACTTGTAAGCATAAATAAATTAAATAAATTAACAACCAAATCTTACACTGTCCCAAGTGAAAGACATACACATACACGCTAAAAGAAATTCAACATCAACTAAATAACATTCCCAAGTTATTATTTATAATGCCGTGTTAAAAAATCAGTTTTGCTTTAACCAATGACGTAATTTCCTGGCTCCATTTAACAATGACGTCATCAGCTAGCTATAGGCCATTCATTCATAAACAAAATTAATATGGATATATTTTGAAGAAAAAAAAAGCAATAAAAAACAGTAGAAACTTGAATGAGGTGGATTCTGATTTGACAACTTATAGTATCGGTGGTTTTACCGTTGCAACGCGTCGCCAATAAAACAAAATGTTCACGTAAAAATAGCAGACACGTTTGCGCATGGTGCATTAATACAACAACATTCCGATGTCCCAGGCGGGGTATAAGAGATTCGCTCGAGCGGGGTACTAGGGTTTTGTCAAAGGCTAAGCAACCAATGGGATTCGAGTATTTTACATGAAGGCGAGATAAATATATTTGTCATTCTTTGATAATTGTTGTGGATTGTGAAGTAAAAAAGTGTAGAAAATACATCACGAACAATTAATTAAATTCACTAAAACAATTTAATACCATATCCAAACTATAATTTAAGAGTTGTTCTCGTAGTTGTAAGAGCTATATTTTGTTATTTTAATATGTATTTGTGATATACAACTGCAAATAAATCAATCGCACGAAAAACAGTTAGTATAATTAACAGGAAAAACTTAATTTGTAGATGTATGCACATGAACTCACACGCGAATAGTTCAACTTTCCTTCTAATTATCCATTGCATTTCTATACGACTTTCATCTTGTTTTAATCACCACAATGGATTTTGGGGTTTATTGATAGATAGTAAGAAACCATGTGATACACTTTGTTATTATTTAAATTCTGCTTAATTGATCGGGTTGCCTGTTAAGGTCTCCCTAAATGTTCTACTAGTAAATGACTATAGTTTACTGAAAAAGTTTGTGTGCATAATAGTTTAAAGTATGTTCTTTACATTTCCAAAATAAAAAAAGTATGTATAAAATAGGCGGGAACCGCTATTTTGTAACTATGAGACTGTAACTTTAAATCGGTGTTTGCACTTCTATTAAAGAACAGAAGTGACGGAAAAATTAAGAACATTTCTTCGCGATATAACAACTGTTCAAAGCCATGTACATGTACTTGAATTCATTGATCGAACAGATAATAAAGTTGGGTTGTGCCTGTATTATATATTTTCGTTGTGTTTTTTAATTCGTTAAAAGTGCTAACACACGAATTACTGGAAAACAATGATTTCACAGTATCCGATTTAAAAGTGCATTGAAAAGATATAGCTTGTATTAAAGTATGAGTTATAAACCTGTGTTTAAATGTTTATTTGATTAGTTAGTTGGTTAGTTAGTTATAACCTATTTCCGTGCTTATATTCAATTATGGTTCAATCACATCGGTCATGGTCACGTAGTCCAGCTGCCTCGACTGCCTGTTCCCAACAGAAGGTTAGTGTTAGTATTAAAGAAGAAACCCCCTACTTATATTTAAGTAGCAAGATATATTTTATATGCACTTCCTCACAGACAGAACAGTACATACAACGGCATTTGTTACACCAGTAATGGTGTCAAAATGTGTTCAATAATTGAAAGCCTATTAGATTAATGACGTCATGCATTTTAAATTAATAAACATCTTTGGCGTGAAACGCCATTTTAGCATTAAATGACCATCCACCTTTAAATATGGTATTTACAATACCGTTAAAGCCCAACGCATTAGTTTAATCGTAAATAAATTTCAAATTGAACAGCTATATTGCGTTGAATAATATATTGCTACTCAAGTCCCTAGGCACATGGGCCAGGATGATAACCTATATTTCAGAAACGTCGCTAATACGTTTTATTACCCCAGCGCGCACTCTAACCGGAGAATGAATGTCATAGAAAGGATCCAACATTGGTATAACGTGGCATTTGATTGGGTTGTTGTAAACATTTTCAGCCACTGACAGGCATT
>JAULBR010092620.1:0-12139 GCA_032355825.1 Melanodrymia aurantiaca
TGTCAATATAACCATGCGTCTGACGTCCAATAACTGCTGATTTATAATCGATGTGTTCCAGTGGCGTCGTTAAACAAGCAAACTTTATCTTTAGTTTCCAAGTGTGCATATTATATGTAACGGGTGTCTAAGCATGCCATGTGATTGTCATGGTAGTTCTAGGGGCAAATATATTAATAAGGACTCATTCCTAGTGGATAGTAAATGATAACATTTTTATCGGTCGTTATCCATCTGATTTCGTTTAGATTTCGATGAATGTACTAGTAGTCCGTGCCGCCATGGTACCTGCTCAGATGAATTTCAGTCATATTCCTGTGAATGCGATGATGGTTATCAGGGTAACCAGTGCGATTCCAACATCGACGACTGTGTAGACAATGTGTGTGAAAACAATGGAACGTGTGTTGATCAAGTGGCTGGCTTCACGTGTGACTGCCCTGACCTATACACCGGAGACCTGTGTGAGATAGCTGTTGGTAGGTACCACTTAATAACTAATTAACACACCGTGCATAACTCGTAGTTTCTCTGTCCTTTGGTAACGGATGCCAGCTAAACGCTGTAGATTGCCTGCAGTGTCTAAATAATGATGGCCACCTTAGACATACCTGTCAGCATTGTTCCTTAATCTTCAGATACAATGTTAATAGCTTAACAGGCTCGGATCTACGATAGATAGAGTGTGCCCGCTATAGGTAAAGTTATATTTTGAAAAAAAGAACTAGATTAAAACAGACATCCGCGCCTTCTGTAATTGTTTATCATTTTCAATCAGTTGAAAATCGATTTGTTTCCCCTCATATAATCATTAATATTGTTTCCACTCCTTCAATGTATTTGTTACTGACGCCATCAATTTTCCTATAATTACATGTATATATTAACACGGACTCCTTTAGTGTTGCTGTAACAGACTTCATCAGTTGCTATGCAATCGCATTCTTCATGGTCCATGCAACCATCTTGTTTTTGCATGATAACTTCTGTACATTGATCCGTGTTGTAATTTTGTTTCGCCGCTACAGTGCATGGCGGATGGAATGACTGGGAGGACTGGTCAACATGCAGTGTCTCTTGTGGAGAAGGTATTAAAACCAGAAAGCGATCGTGTACCGAGCCTAGTCCAGACAATGGCGGAAGAGAGTGTGATGGTTCAGACACTGAACAAGTTGTATGCAACGAGGCAGTGTGTCCAGGTTGGTTTAGAATTAATATTTCCTCAGGTCTTTTCTAGAATCATATTTCGACTGCAGTGTTCCGATAGTCTTTTTGGTTCTATTTTTTATATATAATTTTTTTATTTCCCCCCCATATCAATAGCAAAGTCAGGTTTGGGGAGCCGTGAAATCATTGCCTCACATTAATTTGTATAACATAGATAGATATATGTATATACTTGTGGCTATGCTGCTAGTGTTGACGTTTACAATCCATCCTATGGTTTCTTCTTGGCATGTTCTTGCGTGTCATAGCAGGATAACACTGCACATTAAACGCGATTGTGTGGTTAGGGATTCGCAGTATCCCTGTCTCCTGAGGATAGCAGATTTCAATTTTGGACACCAGATTATATAACCTGGTATCTCACTGAGATATAAAAAGGGAGTTAATCGATGTTATGAATTGGCTACAGAGGGAATGAAACACCGTCACCGTGGCTAGAATCCTGCGTACTCAGCACAGTTCACAATATCGAAAACTGAAACACGTTTAGTTCTTATATTCTATAGACGAAGATATTCTACTTATTTGGATAAAAAATTTCTGATTGCCAACACTCATTCTAAATGCATATATGCACTCAAAACACGACAGTTCTGCTCGATGTGCTATGGTTATCAAGCATGCTGTTGTTTGTAAATTTGAATATCTCAGTTTGAAGACAGATACCATATTTGAAATGCTATGGATACCAGGCAAAAACAGTTAACCCTCTAATCTGGTGAGTACTATATCTAACATCATACATTGCCTTGACAGTACTTGTGGTCGTGTCATGTCCAGGAGCTAGATTAGTAGTTTGACCTTCCAACTAGGGTGCATGATATCGAAAGGTCGATTCTGCTCATTGAACCTGTTATAAATTATTTTGAAACTGACACATTAAATACTGTGGTACCTGCTATCCTGCCAGTCTGTTTGTAAGGTGCATACCATTATATACCTTGCTGTTCATTATTAACACTATTATAGTAAACGGGCTTCTTCTAAGATCATTTGTTGAAATATTCTTGCTTTTGACATCTGATTATTAATCAATGTGTAGCAGTGGTGTTGAAACCTTTTTTTCCCCTGAAAATTATAGTTTATGACATGAATAATCCTAGATGTGTGAAAAACGTCGTTTTGTTTATCAGTGTGTAAGGAATTAACGGCTCCTGACCATGGGTCCCTGTCGTGTGTGAAATCAACGACACTGATTAACTGCACTTTGGACTGTGAAATGAGCTATCTACCCGACATAGACCCGTTACCTGCGTATTATTGTGGCGAGGAGACATCTTACATCTGGAACTTTGAGACAAAACAAAATCCCCACAGACGACTTCCTTTTTGTTCAAGTAAGTTCAACGCCTTCCTGTTTATGTTCATGTAAGTTCAACCACTTACTATTTATGTTCATATAAGTTCAAACACTTGCTGTTTGCGCAAGTAAGTTCAACAACTTCCTGTTTATGTTCATGTAAGTTCAACGACTTCCTGTTTGTGCAAGTAAGTTCAACGACTTCATGTTTATGTTCATGTAAGTTCAACCACTTCCTGTTTGCGCAAGTAAGTTCAACAACTTCCTGTTTATGTCCATGTAAGTTCAACGACTTCCTGTTTGCGCAAGTAAGTTCAACCACTTCCTGTTTATGTTCATGTAAGTTCAACCACTTCTTGTTTGCACAAGTAAGTTCAACAACTGCCTGTTTATGTTCTTGTAAGTTCAACGACTCCCTGTTTGCGCAAGTAAGTTCAACCACTTCCTGTTTATGTTCATGTAAGTTCAACCACTTCCTGTTTGCGCAAGTAAGTTCAACCACTTCCTGTTTATGTTCATTTAAGTTCAACGACTTCCTGTTTATGTTCATGTAAGTTCAACGACTTCCTGTTTATGTTCATGTAAGTTCAACGACTTCCTGTTTATGTTCATTTAAGTTCAACAACTTCCTGTTTATGTTCACGTAAATTCAACGACTTCCTGTTTATTGAACTAAGTTCAATATTCAGCGTTCTGCTTCTTTAAGTAAGTTCAACAAATTCCTTTTGTGTAAGTTCAACGATATTTTGTTTGTTCAAGTAAGTTCATTGACCAGTTTTGTTCATATAAGTTCAATAAGTGCCTGTCTGTTTAAGTAATTCCAACAACTCCCTGTTTGTTCAAGTAAGTTCAACTAATGCTTTCTATTGGTTCAAACACGTTTGACAACTTCCAAATTGTACAAGTGATTTGCACAACTGTCATGTTTGTTCAAATAAGTTCAACAAGTTACTATTTGCGAAAATAAGTTCAATGACTTCCTGTTGTTTTCCAAGAACATTCAACGTTATCCGTTTATTTCAGTTCTGTGCTAAACTGACTATACAGTGTTTTGTTATAATCAAAGTAATTAAGGAGTTTGTGTTAGACAAGTTTTGTTTTGGTTATACCATGTTTTTATTTATTTTATAATGCTGTAATGTATTATGTTAGACAGGGGTAATAGGAATAGAAGTTCGTAGGAATATAGGTCCGACACAATGTATAATGCAATAGGACTTACATACCTAGGAATCCTAATCCAAACCAGAATTGTATAAAACACAGAGTTATATTGCGCTTTTTCTTACATTAACTCTAAGACTTGTCGGTAATAACTAGTTTTATGGATCAGAATATTCCGTAAAGATCTATTTCATTATTTAATCCTTTGTGTTATGCTATATCCGGATTTGCATTCTGGCTGGACGTGCGTTCCTTTTACACCAGGTTAAATATAATTATTATAGTTCATCCTGTTTATACTGTTTGTCAACATCCATTGTAGTATGGCACAGTGCTCTGTTAGATCTGGCTTTATTGTGTTCTTTGTTTGTTAGAGACTTACGACGCTGATGCAGTATCGGCCACGTTCCACATCAAATACAAAGATCTGCTCTGTGTTGACAATGGTGTTGCCTCGTCCATCATCAGTGCTCTGGTGACCAACGTCCTGCAGTCAGACATTGACTGTGTCCGTGATTCTAAATGCTCTGTGGGCGACGTTAACGTGGGATGTTCAGACTCGGACAGGCAAAGACGAGATGTGTCTAACAATAATGTTGGTTTTACTGTAACTCTCAAGAACAATGGCAAGTATTTACATAATGTTATATAAAATAATATTTTTACATGGCGACATGTACACAGGTACTCTTGTATCACACAACTGAATAATATAAAACGAACGTAACACACCTGAATGATACGGCAGTATAATACATGTACATGTATGTGTTGTCTAGGACAGCCAGTCGTTTCACTATCGATGCCGAACTCTGATAACAATGAGGTTGTTGGTGTGTATTTTGTTTAAATTGATTTATTTAACCGACTATGTAGTTTAAATCTCTAAAACAAAAGTCTCACATTATACAAGGAACCGTAGGCATATTTAATAAAACTGTTCTGGACTTGGGAAGGGCATAAGGAATTTGTTCTGAAAGTTGTTCTAAAACATTAATTTTGTGTTTCTTCTAAAAATGAAAGAAATAATAATTGAGTTTTTGCCATGATAAATTCTCCATTGTCATGTTAGTTCTGGGCGTGTTGGTCATGGCCACTATGTTCCCGATCAGCCGACTCATACGTTTACACCACTTAGTGATTAAAGTTGAATCAATATGTAAACACTTTGACATGTGTTTCAGTGGTTACTCCGGAGAATGTTGCATTACTTGAAGCAGCGATACGTCGACTGCAAGACAACGCACAAGTTGGTGTATTTACGGTGGATATCGGTGGAGTCCTGTACTACGTAGAAGTCAACCAGACAGATATATATGGAGATGTTACTTGTCCTGATGGAATGATCAGCTACAGCTATTACTGTGGTTAGTTTATAGTGGAAACATTTAATAGAAGTAAATGAGTTTTAGGATGGTGCCATCGTACGTGCGCATCTAACGGTATGTGTAACATATTTCTGGCTAATAGAGCTTTTGTTTTACTAAAATTCATATTTACTTACATTTTAGTACCTACAATATCATTGTGTATATCAAATGTGTTTGTATTAGTTTAGTATGGTTCTTGGATTCATGCCGATAATAATTAGTAAGACCCACATTATTTTAGACAAATTATACATGAAGCTACAGTAATGTACATGTATAATGATGTCGATAACGAGAAACGCATATGATAATAATACATAATTGTATGCAATCAGATGTATCCCAAGTAAATATTAATTTTAATAATAAGAAATTCTCTATCAGCCAGAAACACGGAAACAGTCTGCAAATAACAATATATTCTCACGTACGGTGGCATCCATCTTCGAGCCCAGGATTGTACCTTTAAACTCATGTGGATGTGGTTCGTATGTGAATGCTGTTACGACTTTGCTAGACATTTATTTTAACAGTTGTGTAGGTATATACAATTATTATAGGCTTTATTACGGATATCAATGTTTTGGTTCTCCCATAATGCGTGTTACTAACGTCTGTGTATTTTCAGTTCCGTGTGGTCAGGGCTCATTTTTCTCCTACGATTCATGCAATTTGTGCGGCTATGGAGCCTATCAGGACAAGACTGGACAGACAGGCTGTGAGCAATGTCCAGATGGGTTGACAACAGACAGCCTTGGTTCTAGAGCGGCGTCCGACTGCACAGGTGCGCATATCATAAAGTAAAATACTCTCGTTTGTGTCATCAAGTTATTTCACAAGTATTACGCGACTGGAAGCAGCATGTAAACGTTCTGAACGTATCTATGGACAGCTTCTACAGGTGTACTTTGATATACATGTTCAACAAACGATCCAGTTCTCCTCTATTTATACTCCTCCAGTTCTTATTTCACATGAGAGGAACATTAAAATTACTGCGTCATATAATTCACCAAAATGACAACTCCTGCGATGAATCTGTATACATAATGCCTGAATATGTATATATCTTGTCTGAATATGTATACATCTTGTCTGAATATGTATACATGTACATCTTGTCTGAATATGTATACATCTTGTCTGAACATCTTGTCTGAACATCTTGTCTGAATATGTATACATCTTGTTTCATCTGAATTAAAAGCAACAGTATGCTGATTTATCTAAACTCCATAGACAGTAAACTAATAATTCAGACTTAAAATGTATTCTTTATCACAAGTAATAGCAAATATTTAAGATAGTATTTTGAATTTTTTTTTCCAGTTCAACGACTACAACAAGGATTGTCTCGTAAGTAGACCTAATTCTCGTAGTGTCCAAGCTTAACTATAATTATGGGTCGTTACGATATGATATGTATCACAATGCGTGGATTGCCATCACATACATATCACAATACTTAACTTTTCTTACTGAACTTAAACATAATACCAAAATGTATTAGACCGCGGCGAGTCGTTCTACTATTAATTTGATATTAAAATCGTTCTTCACATTGTAAAGCACAGCCTTACAGAGGTCATGGCTTGGATCCACCAAGTAGCCCACAGCTGCATGTTCTATTTCAACGTTGTGTGATGTCACGCTATGCTTAGAGAATCTGGCGTTGCGTGATGTCACGCTTTGTTTAGAGAGTCTGACGTTGCGTGATGTCACGCTATGTTTAGAGAATCTGGCGTTGCGTGATGTCATGCTATGTTTATAGAATCTGACGTTGCGTGATGACACCCTATGTTTAGAGAATCTGGCGTTCCGTGATGTCACGCTATGTTTAGAAAATCTGGCTGTTTCTCTGTTATTTCTTCTGTTAATTTGACTTCCCCATTGGTTAAACACATCCATGCACTGTAATAATTATAATGGTATACTCTATACTCGTTCCCATGACGAGTATGATATATTACAACTTGTGTGTTTTCCAACATACAGCAGTAGCAACATACAACGATAGCGAAAGTGTTGTACGATTGAAAACACACTCGTTGTAATATATCCAGTTCCTCGTTTGGTATTCTCTATTTATCTATATAATTATATAGCGATGCGCCTGTCCTGAATTGATGCAAAGTTTCACGACTCGATACTGTATAGCAATATCATTACAGGTCGAGTGTCCAACTAATGGCAATTTCCAATTTAACTTCATATTATGCAATTAAACATCTGGGGGAAAAAGTGCTATCGTAAAACCAGTGTCTTTTTAATACATAGTTCTATTGTACTACATTAGACTATTCGGCAGAACAGCTAGATAGATGGCTGGTTTTTAAATGATGTTGCTAGAGACGAGCTCACTGCGTAAAAATGATGTAATAAGACAATGCTTTACTGTGATTTATTATCCCCAATGGAATTGAAGCAAACAATATACTTCGTGTCTGAACATTTGTAGTATGTTTTTCGTAGATAGCTTTAGTTTCGTTAAATAACCTAGAGAAAAAAGGTAAACATTTTTTAAAATAAAATCTTGAGAAAAATCCATATGCAAAGAAAATGGCGAATTTTTCTGAAGATTGTTTGTATGTATTTGCATTACAATATTTGTATTTGTTAACCTAAAGATGTATATTAATTTGAACACAAAAATATGATTTTTATAAAATTTTAAAACATATTTCCCGTATTTCTCTACGTTAAACGAAACTAAAGTTATCTATGAAAAACATACTACAAATGTTCAGACGGGAAGTATAAATGGGTCCGGACCACACTGGAGCGAACCGACCAGTGTCCACAACTGGTTTAACAAAGGCCGTGGTATGTGCTAACCTGTCTGTGGGAAACTACATATGAAAGATCCCTTGCTACTTATCAATTTGGAGTAGCGGGTTTCCTCTCTCATATTAGCACTAACTTCTGTCCTGGACAGGCAGTCGAGGCAGCTGGACTACGTTACCATGACAGACGTATTTGAACTTTAAGTGGATATAAGCACGTAAATGGATTATAACTAACTGGAGCGAACCGGGTCCAGTCCAAAAAACCGTAGTCTGCACTCGACTCGCTGGAATGAACGATGTTTTACTTGTTTATATTTCAGCTGCTGAGAGTGCAATTACAATTGCTCTTCCGGTGACTGTTGTCTTAGTAGTTGTCATCATAGCGGCATTTCTTGTGGTCAGACGATTCAGGTGGGTTTACTACATGCATTTAATTAAATGTAAGCTAATTACATTAATGTATAGATACATGTATGCCAAATATAATATAGACGTGTGCCTATTATATGGAATGTGACAGGATTAAAACATATTACAAATTAGCACCCAATGTCAGTATAATCCGATAACCTTCCATATTAAGACGTTTAATACTTATACATTATTATACATTTTAAGCAATGAAACAAGATGATGGTTCATTAGGTTTATAATATACTGACAGATGGGAGTGTCAAAGCTATAATTACGCAGGGGCCACGGAGCCTAATAAAGAGTGGAGGTGAGGGTAGGTGAAAGTGTGGGTCGAGGGGGCACATGACTAATGTCAGTAATGAAATGTGATGGAATCTAGACGAAAAAACATTGTAGGCCAAATGCGCATCTCTTCACAAGACATTGTGTCAAGTTAAAATGGCATGTACTCATGAAAGACCATTACACATGCATTTTCATATTATTGAAAACCACAAAATACAAATTTCACATTGCTTACAAGCTATGTATATGCTGGTGGATACATACATATATGTCTTAAGTGATCAGTAAATATTGCATAATACTTCGTACAAATACGGTCATCCAAGTACATTGATCAATGGGTAAATATAGATTATTTGTTCTTACGTAATCTACATGTATTCTGAAACTACCCGTAGACAATGGGGGGGGGGGGTGGGGGGAGCGAGGAGTCGGGGGTGGGGTAAGGTCGGTCGACTCCACTCCCTATCGGTAACTTTTTATTCTTTTCAATATTAATACATATGTAGTTTTGTTTATATCGCGGCCTCGTGTGAAGCACTTCGTGTCTCATCATAAGCCAACGACCCAACCTTCTTAAAATCCTGGCTACGGGCCTGTTAAAAAAACGATAATATACTGCTTATTATTATTGTGTGCCTGTAACAGCAACTTACCATAATATAATATTTATTCTTTTGACACTTAGCCGGCCAAAGGCAGTCACACGGCCAAACACACCAGCATTCAGCTTGGATCAGCTTCCAACTGCAATGGACACGCAGATACCATTGCATCTATTTATCGTTGATGGTGAGAACATAAGACTCCCAAAGACAGCGTGGGAAGAATCAAACAAAGAACTGCACTATGAGGAGAAGGTTACTTTGCCACACTCAACACACCTTGATCAGAGCATACCACCACAATAACGCAATGTCTTTACTGGAGATGTTTGTTTTGGCCAGTGGTTCACGACTCGTATGATACATTTCTTAAAGTTTGTGGATTCTTCTATCCTGTGTGAAAATGTGCATAAATCTTAACTCACAAAACATTGACTAAGCCCAATGTGTATATCTGTATCATGCAGAGTCGAATATAGTTTGCTGTTTATCTAAATAGGAGTAAAACAGATTTTCTCTCTCATACTAAATAAATACTAACATCAGTTTTCTTCTTCTCTGTCCTGAATGAACAGTTGAGGCAACTGCCATGCATGCCCAATACAGACATCATTGAACTTCTATTTAATAATTATAAAAATGTAGGTATATATGTTATAACTAACTGGTTTGTTTGATTCGGCATCGCTGTGGTGATTAATAGGCGTTCGTTGTGAAGTATTCTCTTTATCAGTGCCAGTGGGTGTTTCTGCTAGTGGACTTTAGGTCCCGCAGTACACCACAAACTCCACAAGCTGGGTTGCAATTTGAAACACTGTATTAGAGGGTAATCGAATTGACTGTAGGAATAGGAAGAAAACTATACGTGCATCTAGCCAATTAAGGTTCACGCATGCTGTCGTGGGTACGCAATTCACTGCAAGAGTGTCTGCCTCTGTGGCACGATCAGTCGAATGACCGATCCTCCTCAGAGGAATACATTGTATGGGTTATTATCCGTTCCAGCCAGGGATGCACGGCTAGTATATCAAATTCCATGGTGTGTTCTATCCTGTCCATGGGGTAGTGCACATAAGAGACCCGTGGCTGTTTTTCGGTAGAGCGTAGCCTAGGCAACGACAGCGCGTTACCTCTGTGACCATGTTCCAGTATAACCATGCGTCTGAAGTCCAATAACGGTTGATTAATAATCAATGTGTTTCAGTGGTGTCGCTAAACAAACACACGTTATCATTCGATGAATATTAAATTTTAAGACTAGATTGTCTGTACAATTTTATGATTTAGATTTTGTAATTATCTAGTAATAAGAAACGGTACGTTAGCAATACGCACTCAAAAAACTGTGGTGCGCGCCGCTGGCGTTCCGTTTCTTATTACGCATAACCTCACTGTTTCCCGGTGCACCAATATCATAATAATTCGCTCTGTTGTGACGAATCTATTATTGGTTGCAACAGCAAACATAAGAAATACACGGCAATTGACCTATGCTATTTGTATCATCATTTTCAAGTTTAAGACAGCGTGAAAAATGTGTACTCAATTTGGTATTTAGGGTATAAGACGAAAAAAAAGGTACTGAATTGTGTACATTGCGTTATGGTAGCTACGCCCATGGAAAGACATTAGATTAATACTACTACATGCCCATTGCACCTTGTAATTACTGACATAATTATGTATTATATTATACTATTATGTTTGTATAATTATAATCGATATTCTAAAAACACATTTTAGGGATCATAGCATACTAATAATCATGTACATGTACTATATAGAAAGCACATGTTTATTAATCAGAATTGTGTTCCAGTGGTGTCTTGTTTATTCATTGTCATTTTATTATATTTCTACTACTGTCATTACTACAAGTATTACTACTACTATAATGTTACTGCTGTTAACCATGTCATACCTGTGTATGATTACGGCCTGAGCGTAATAAATTATTGTCTTGTCTTGTATTGTCTTCTTGTCTTGTCTTGTCGGGTTTTATTGTAACACCGAACCGAACAGAACAGCATGTATTGACAAAACGCCAATGTAAATAATAAAGCTATTCTCTGATATGCATTTTAAAATAATTATAATATCCAAGCTGACATTTTAAAAATAATCGTATTTAAATGAATTGATGTATACATCTGAATACAAAACAAGTTTGGTCCAAATAACAATGTAAATGTTAACCCAAAAATGTGCTTGATCAGAAACTACATCAAAACGTGCGCATATGTGCTGAGAACTTTGTGAGTTTACAAATAAATAACCATTATTTCGTCAAACTACACATTTATTTTAACAATGACAACATTTCACATACTATTAGTTACATATTAAAACAATATATATTTTCTGATTATTGTTTGTACTTTTACTGGTACACATTTAGAAAATTCTTAAGATAGGGGGAATGTAGTGTATTGTACTAAATACCGACATCAGTTCCAAATTTCTATAAGATGCAGACATCGGTTCAAGACAACAATTCTATTATCCGTCATCGTCTGGATCGAAGAACACAACAGCAGGTAAATGTCTAACCAACTGTAGGAGACACTGACAGCATTACCAAACACCTGTCTGAACATTTGGAGTATGGTTTTCGTAGATAACTTTAGTTTCGTTTAACGTATAGACAAAAGGTAAAGATTTTTTGAAAATAGAAAAAAAGGTAAACATTTTTGAAAATAAAGAAATGTCCTATTTTTGTGTCCAAATTATATAACTTGGTTAACAAATAAAAATAGTGTAATGCAAATACAAACGAACAAAATCTTCACAAAAATCCGCCATTTTCTTTGCAGACTATGGAATTTTGTAAAGATTTTTTGTATGTACATGTATTTGCATTGCAATAGTTTTATTTGTTATATAATTTGGATGCAAAAATAGGAAATTTTTCTATTTTAAAAAATGTTTACCTTTTTTCTCTACATTAAACGAAACTAAAGTTATCTACGAAAAACATACTACAAATGT
>JAULBR010092631.1:0-12139 GCA_032355825.1 Melanodrymia aurantiaca
TCACCATGTTTGAGATGGTGAAAATTTTGGCCTTCTGATTGACATAGATGGTCACTGATCTTGAAACACCCCATATAGATCTCGCTTCCCATTGATTGTGATGTCTTGTACCAATAGTGCTCTCTATCATTGCTTCTCGGACTCATTCGATGACTTTAGTATGGTAATTATAACCTCTATAATATACACTTTCAACCATTGCATTAATTTACAGAAACCAGAAGAAAACTTTGTGGCGAGCTAAAAGAAACTATTCAGCAACAACAAAAGGGGAACTTTCTTTTGAAGCAGGAAGTTTTATTAAAGAAATAAGCAAGGTACAGTCAAACCTTTCTTTAAGCATCCACCCATGTAATGAAAAATTACCACTTAAGACAGGTGAACATTTATACAGACCTGTTATAAACTTGAAATTGTTTTACAAAAAGAATGTATTTCTGAAATTGTTATGGATTTGGCAAATCCCTTCCTATGAATGTTTGATATTTTAGGTTCTGATTTCTAATTAAAAACTCACAGCAGTTGCTTTACCAGTCGTGGACAGAACTCTCAACCCAAGTTGATTTACTAACTCGTAAACTTGTTTTACAGACAATAAGCAGTACTTGCTTATGTAAAATATATTTGTTTACATTGCGGTTAGTGGGACAGCTACAAGATATATCAATCTCTCACAATGTGGGACATGGATCATTTGATGTTGTGTGATATCTTGCTCCACAAACAGGAAATGTAAATGAACTGTGTTTTGGTCAGTTAATATAACATTAACAGGTTTATTTTGATTGGCTGAGGATTGTAACTCAACGTAATATGTAAATTATACATGTTTATGTACAGGTGGTGTGTTTTCAATCTTACATTCACTCACTTTTGTAGGATCGAAAACACACTTGTAAATAAATGGTCTCTTAGAAACTGTGTCTCAACATATAAACTTGTTTTAACGTACAATAAGCACTGCTCACATTTAAAATACATGTACATATGTCTAAAATTCAAAATACATGTATTATAAACTTGTTTTCAGATGATTGGTCAGCCTGGTTGGTATACAGGAATGCTAGCAGATGGAACCACGGGCTTGTATCATCAGTCATATGTAGAGGAATCTCTCGTCAACGAACAGTCACATGTCTAAATAAATATACACGTGACATATAGAGAATAATACACACTGATCTTATAGCGAGTGGTTTCAAAATGTATCCAACGAGCGAAAGCAAGTCGAATACGGTTTGTAACCACGAGTTATTAGATCAGTGATCTCCAACGGACAAAGAGTGTAGTATTCCATTTCCTACAAACCCAGAAAAAAACATTTAAATAAATGAAATGAACTGCGGCAACTACATGTTCTGTGGAAAGTTGTTAAACGCGTCACATGACGTCAAACGAAATGTTATGTCATAGTGTTGAAGGAATGAACCCTGAAGTCAAAACTGATGACGTCATAAGCAGACACTCAGTGAAAAGAGCAGGTCACTCGGGAGCAGCCAATCAGAAGTCTCGATTGTTGTTCTCTAATGCTAATTACAGATGACCCGTGTGGGACCATAAATATCACATGGTGTCAATTCAAACAGATGTGTTAGAAGTCTAAATATACATGTCATGTGTCTAAATATACATGTCACGTATCTTAAATAGCCATGACATTATTTACATGAACCATACCTCTTACGATATATTACATTTCCCTACATGTATCCACATACAAAGTTAATGACTATATCCATTAGTGTACAAAATATACTCTGCAAACCTAGATGGATGGACAAGGCCAACAATATATACCTTTGACTTCATCGAAGAAGGGTATAATAAGAAAATACCTCATATATTATAAAAAACAGCGAGTCAGTTGTGACTCGTACAAAATGAAATTGAGAGTCATCGCAAAACCTGTCAGTACATGTACATAATTTCCATTATGCAAATAAAAAAAAGAATTATCCATTCATGTAAATATTTTATTTATACACCTGCAATTTTACACACTTGAATGTTTTGTATGACATTTGAAACTGTGTAACCGTATCATCTACAAATAAAGCTGTAATCCCATGTTTAACCATCAACTTTGTTGATTCTGTGTCATTAAATATGCATTTGTTGCGTTAATAGAGTTCTAATCTTCTGTATATATGGCATACAGATGTCACATTGTGTATTGTTTAACCACTGCGCAGCAAAGCCAAGATTGTCACCATTATCTCATTCAACATCTTCACAATGTCATGCTCATGTTCACAGTGTCACTCTCGTGTTCCACGCAATCACCAGCCGGCCTCCATAGCACAGTTCGTAATGCATCGGGCATAAGGCTGGTTTGTACTAGGTTCAAATCTCATTTTGTGGCATATAGGATTATAAGAAAGGCCATTGTATGTATTGTCCTGACTGCGGAAGTATATATAAAAGATCCCTTGCTGCTTTTCAGGTTCCTCTCTTATACTAACACCATCCTCTGTCCTGGGCAGGCAGTCGAGGCAGCTGGACTGCATACATGTGTTTGAACGTGCTTGAATAACTAACGATGACAAACAGATGGGGGTGTTCCGGAGTATGGATGCAATGAATGAATGTCTCACTAAGTGTCGTCTATACATTAATACACATCTTCAAGTCAGCTGGCACTGGCGGCCTCAAACAACAATGGCGCATAGTAAAATCTAAGTCTGTTTTTAAGAAGACAAATTTCTGTTGGCACAGCCTCGAAGTATTCGCCGTCAATATTGAACCACAAGTCATTATTCTGAAACAACAAGGTATAGTAATAAGTAAAAACCTCAACTTTCAAATATGTCTGCAAAGTTTATAGCAGCCTTTAAATTCATTGAACATCTTTGAAATTGAAAAATATAGATTTTACGTCTCTACATCTTTGAATAATAATAATAAAAGTTCTTTTACATCTTTGAATTAACGTTTTACTTGAAAGTAAAGACTGCATACATGATTAATTGCCAGTGATCCACGATTGGTTTATCAAATTACGTGGTGTGTGCTATCTTGTCTATGGGAAAGTGCACATAAAAGATCCCTTGCTGTCATTTGTGGAAGACTAGCCTATGTGGCGGCAGCGGGTTTCCTCTGTGACCACATGGCAATATAACCATGCGTCTGACGTCCAAAAACCGCTGATTTATAATCGATGTGTTTCTAGTGGCGTCGTTAGATAAAACAAACTTTACTTTACATGATTAATTTGCTATTAACACAGTAGGTCTACTATAATTTTAAAAAGTGGTAGAAAGTATTTGAAAATTGTAGGTAACAACCAGTGAAGTCAGAGTTTGTTCTAAAAGACCACAGACTCGATTGTATTGAGACCTTCACATTCAATGTAATTCATTCAATGTGATGCACTGATCATTAGGATGAATATAGATCTTGACATTGTAATTTTTAAGCACTATAATTCATCCTATATGGCTACAGCATCGACATAGAAGATCACGACATTGCACTGAAAGTTCTACCTAATCGTCTGGCTTATTTGAATATTGTGAGTACCTTATCATCTGGTTGAATGGAGATTTTCTTCACATTGTAGTGTTCATTGGTCCTCGTCCCAAGTGTTAGACTCTGGTTTCCAACTCTATTCCAACTGTGCAAACATTGAACATGGAGTAAGTTATTATAAGAAATCCAAGACAAATGTGCTATAATTATAAAGCAAACTTGTGAAGTATAATAAAGAGTTCGACACATGAGGATGTGTCACCTGTGCCAGCCTTGCTCTCAATGTAAGAGGTTTTCCGAGGGCTTTACATGAGCCTGGAGGGACAAAGATTATTATATAATGAAAATATATGTGTGTATTTTAATTGGTCGAAAATCCTCCGTAAATAATATTTGACTCGCTGGTCTGATGGAAAGTGATATTGATAAACTTCCACGTCTTGTGCTTGTGACACTACATCAGAGATATGTGTGACGTCACTCAAAGCAGTACTTTTAGCTTTTCAGTACTGTTGAAAAGATAACAGTGTTGAAAATGAGACTATTGATAATATTTTGAGCAATATCAATTTCTTGGTCCATAAAACATGATATTACCCTCAAAGATGTTCAGTAATTGTTAAGTAGTTAACTGGAGCTGAGGACTAACAGACATCATCATCCTATGGGATTGCAGCTCCTAATTAATCCTTAATCAGAATCAAATCATTGATACAAATTATAATATGTACTTGGAAAGCAATTTGACCAAATGGGAACTGAAAAATAAATAAATAATAATAACCAACTATTGAACAAACTTTAAAATATAGACTCAATTTTCTGAGCAGCTTGAATAATGAATTGATTTTTAAGGGATGTAATATCGAGTCAAAGCTTACCCCTCTTTAATGAAATCTGTTCTTGTGGGCTCTGAAGGGCCGAATCCCACATCAAGACCCACTGCACTCTGAAACAGACAAATCACATTCAATATGCAGCAATAAATTACACAAAATTACATCATACCAAATTCCATTTTGTGATTAAGTTCTGTAGACCATGTATCATAATTAGGTTTGACACCTAATAGTTGAATTAGGTTTGACACCTAATAGTTGATGATTAACGACTGGCCAGTGAGATTTTGTTATAAACATTTTCATAATTGTTATAAACAATATTTATTCTGTCTTTTTATCGGCGGTGGGATTCACCAACAGGCTTGAGCCGATATTAAGGCCACTCACAATTGTATGTGTATGTGTATTATCATGGGGTGCATTGATTGCTATTGCAGTTGTGTGCTTTACATGTTTTTTGTGTGTAAATGTTAATAATTCAAGTGGGTTGAAGATGAAGAGAGGTGGGGGTGCATTCACCTTTGTAATCCATATTGGGTGGGGTACTTTCTAGCCTACAGTGAGTGTGGGGTGGAGATGCATTCACAGGTTTCATCTGAACCCATGTAAAAAGATATATAATAAGAATTATTATATTATGTCCACTCTATTTAAATATTTTGCCATTGAAGGTTGATTATTTTCCTAAAAAACGAAGAGCCCCATAAAGAATCCTGTATGTAGATGTAGATTTTTAATAGTACTCTTTGAAGCGAGAAAATATAGAAAGTTTGTACAATGACAATATTTATTATATAATAAGAACTTGCATGTTGTTGTTTGTCGAAGTTACTGGACATGACGGTCAGTTCGACCGTACTCAAATCTTTCTCCGTCAAGTCATCCCATTCCTCGGTCATCAGCTCCTCACCACCATTAACTACAAACACAAACAATTCACCACCATTAACTACAAACAATTCACCATCATTAACTACAAACACAAACAAACAACTCACGTCATGATAAGATCTACAACTTAAACAGTCACTGAAATAACATTTGATTAATTATTCATTCACGTACAATAATTAGTTATTAGTAACTGTGCTGTGGTAAAAGTATAATGGACTTCTAATCATGTCAAATATATATAAGTGCATGCTTGCTGTACTTGTAGATGTTTATAAATGTATATGGAATTTCGATGTTGTTTGTACTTACAATCTGTAACCGGAACGGATCTGTAAAGAAAACCAAGCCAGCTCCATGAACTGGACTTTGTTGGCTTCACTGTTTGAGGTTTCATGTTTTCTTCAGTGGCTTCAACATACGTAACCTTTGCCGTGAAATGTTGTGGCCATTTCTTCAGCGCAGTTCGAACGTATGTCCACCGATGCTTAAGAGGTCCAAAGTACCAATATCTGAACAAAATATATATTTAAAATAAACTGAAGTATACAATATTTCATAATAGGGAACATCGGACGGGATGGAATAAAAAACCAGTAGCCGTTACAAATATAATAATTGCACAAGCTAAACATTATTTAGTTATGTGTCTGATAACTCATATACCTAACATAGTACGTTTTCTGATACAAAGTTAGTTAGTTAAAACTTATTTACGTGATTATATCCAATTACGGTTCAAGCATGTCTGTCATGGTCACACAGTCCAACTGCGGTTAGTGTTAGTATGAGAGAGGAAGTAGCAAGAGATATTTTATATGCACTTTTCCACAGACAGGTCAATACATACCACGGCCTTTGTAAAACCAGTTGTGGACACTGGTCGGTGTAAGTGAAAGTACACCTACCTATTGAGCCTTGCGGAACACTCACTCTGGTTTGGAGTCGATACTGAGATTAAAAATCCCATGTGCCACAAATGGGATTTGAACCCAGTACCTACCAGCCTGAAGCCCGAAGTGTTAACCACTGTGGTACGGAGACCAGTCATGATACAAAGTCTTTTTTACTAGCTTACTATTCAAATTATAGCACATTTCATAATTTTATCACGATTCACATCTGTTTTTATTGACAAGTAAATTGCATTACTGTATATCTTTGCCCATAAGTAGAGTTATTAACCTCAAAATATTCTTTACAAACTAGCATAGTAGACGTATAACAGTGTCAAAGAAAATATAAAGTCTGTCATAGTATTTTCTACATGTCAAAATGAACAATTGGCAAGTCTAATTGCACTGTGGTTTGTTACTAATCAAGCCTTTCCATATACCTATGTTAATATTATTTTAATACCTATATTAATACTATGAGATGCAAGTAGAAGTAGAGGAGTCAAATAATTGCGTGAAAGCAAAAAGTAATGATTTTATTGCCAGCGAAGGAGTAGTTTTATTTGCGAGATTGCTCAACATGAAACCATGTATGGTAAATTACTTTGCCTTCCTTTGTTCGGCATCTCGAAACGCACCCACTTCAATACTGGACATGGCATAGGTCGATTTACCCTCACTGCCCTGGAAGTAAAGACAAACCTGTGTATACTCTGTCGGGTCAAATATTGGTCTATAACACTAGAAAACTTTCTCAGGACAACACTAATTGCTCTTCTTGTTAACCAAAACAACAGTGATAAAACGATGCAACATACTGTTGTAGATCAAGAAGCTAATATACAATGTTGTGTCCAATATATAAGTTATTATACTAGCACATATTGCTCGATCATGTTTTGTAATTGAAGTAATTTGATTGGAATAAATATTTAGATGGATAACAAATAAATATATTTCATTACAAGTCTTTAGAAAAAAAAAGACATATTTTAACTGAATAAAAAATATTTTAAATACATAAGTAAATAGTATAGAACTAATGACTAACCTCAATTTTCATAACATCAAATTTTTTTGTCGTCCCCTTCACAATGGCGAGGGCAGCTTCTCCGATAAACCTTCAAATATTGTTAACCAAAACATAAATTGATCAAAATAAAATCTCTAAAAGTACTAAACAAGGTAGGATAAAGCTAGATGAGATTTATAGGGAGAACCGTGTATTCAGAGAGCACTAAATAATATTACTACGTTTTGTTTTGAAAATAAAAGTCAGATTCTGGAATGATTCCACATCATATACTTTTTAATAGACAATGCGGTTACCATAATTTGCAGGACTTCCATTATATTACTATGAAAAAATCATGTTACAGTCGAGATTTTTCTATAAATTTCACACATGTTACTGGCTGTATATTACTGTTTAAAACTTCACTTCAACTGAACTTCGTTTATTTACCTGACTTGCATTAGATCTGTTCCAAACAGAAGCTGAGCAAAGCGGTTTGTATAGCCAAGGGGAATAACTCCCACCGGAACATCAGACCGGAAATTCTGCAAACAAAGTATTATAAGAGTACATAGTATAATTATACCTGTGAATGTGTGCATACTATTGTGTCAGTAACCATGCACATTTTCTTTACACTACACATCAACTAAAGTCGGAATCAAATAACTAACAACTACCCTGTCCCATTCGCTCAGGACTGTGGAGAAGCAGAACAGTAGACTAAACATGATAACTGCAACACTCTGAGGAAACGGCCTGATACTAGAGGTGAAGTACAGAGAACTGCATTGTTGATCACCACTGCTAGACAATTACAACTCTCCAGAGGTGAACTAGTGAATCGTGACTGCTCAACTTGATCTGTCATGCTTTCAACCTCTTTATGGCTAATATTTTGTTAAACTACAGCAGTTGTTGCAACACATCAATGTTATGGCTTCAACAGTTGTCATAGTTTGTAACAAACTCTGCTGCAAACTATCACTAACTCGTGATAGCATGAATCAAGAGATGCACGAAAATATCTGTATAAACAACTTTCTCTTTTCTACTCACCACATCTTCTTTTCTCATAAAACCTGTCACCGTCTGTAAGAGAAATAATAAACCATAAGACAATTTCAAACTTAAACTAACAAGCTGAACTAAACCATGAGTTTAAGAAAGGAATATAGGTTTAACACTTTACTCAATGGCTAAATATTAGTCAAACATACAATACGGAAAAATATGCCACATGTTTAATAACCAACACCCTTCGTTTTTATGTCCATTGATAGCTTACAAATTGCTTGCTATTCAACATAAAAGCATTGCAATGTCCTGAAGTAATTAAAAATGAGGTTGAGATTAAAGTGTGAGGTTAATAACGAACCTCTAACAGCGTTCCATCCCCGCCTGCCACGATAATCCCGTCCGTGTCCTTCCTCTCAAGTACACTCATAAACTCCTTCACCTGACCCTCGAACTCCGTCTGTGAGCACACACAATGTAACAGTTTTACACAATATACACGAGTACACTCATAAACTCCTTCACCTGACCTTCGAACTCCGTCTGTGAGCACACACAACGTAACAGTTTTACACAATATACACAAGTACACTCATAAACTCCTTCACCTGACCTTCGAACTCCGTCTGTGAACACACACAATGTAACAGTTTTACACAATATACACGAGTACACTCATAAACTCCTTCACCTGACCCTCGAACTCCGTCTGTGTAACAGTTTTACACAATATAGATGTAAAATACACAATACAACAGTGAGTTGTGAGATGATTTACATCATACAAACATACATGTAAAATACACAATACAACAGTGAGTGGAGAGATCATTTGCATCAAGCAAACATACATGTAACATATACATAACATTTGAAAATAAACATTCACATACTCTCAAATGGGTAATATTCATGGTGGTAAATTTGTGTAATTTGGAAAAGATGATCCGCTCGCGATATGTAATTTTCGCATTGAAAATGATAAATTGTTATATTTTCAATACATATCATTACTAGAAAATATTCGCGTGAATGTAATGTTCGCGGTTAAATTACAAACTTGAAAAAGACATGAATAATATGTTTTACAGTAGCAATAAATTAATGTTAGTGGTGATAAGATAAGAACAGAAAGTGAGTTACCTTGACAACATTAACCTCCATCCCGGCAAGGTACAAGATTGGAGCAGCATTCTTATTGAACAGCTTAGATCCTTTGCTAAAGGAGAACATACATGTATCGGATATGAAATATACATATCAAAACTGTCAAGAATAAATATACATATAGTTTAAAAACACAGAGTACAATGCAAATTACTATTATTAAACATAAGATCTTTATCATTCAGAATGTCTTCAAACATATAAAGTGCAAAAGTTCAACAGATATCTGAATTTTAACAAATTAATGTAAATCAAATGTTGAGGCAGTTAGTTACAAAGTGTCATTCTTTAAAATCTCATTCATTATCCCAGAAATAAAACTACTTAGCAAAATGTAGATTATTGTCCCCAGATAAATATTACTATGTGAATGTTTATATAAGTCATACAAGTTAATGTAATCATACACAATGTTGGTTGGCAGTAAAACTTCTCACATGTGTATACATCGCTTCATAGAAACAGTTTAACCATACATACCCTCCCTGAGCAGCGGGGTTGAGGAAAACTGTCAGCTTTCTTGGTTTGTCACCCAAAGATATCTTCACCTCACCATATTTCTACATAATACACATTCATAGATGTAAGTACAATGACATCACACAGAACAATAAAACACATACAAACTTTAACTACACAATAAAGCAGAGGTTTCCTCAGAGCCATTACTTGTTACTTGTTTAACTAAGTGCTTAGATTTATTTTAAGGCAACTGTAAAAATTCTAATATTGTTGCTGAATTTCTCCTTAAAAACATCTTGAGGAAAGGTCTGTAATGTACTTATAATGGCATAGCAGCAAAGTTCTTCAATTAGCGTAATATGAAGTGAAAACACTTCATTAGTTTGATGACTGGCACTGTGGGAAAGGTGCAGACAAGAACAGCTGAGTGCACAGGTGAAGAGATACAAATGGACTATGGAGATACCTTAGACACACCACAAGCCTGCGAACAGTGCGGGAATGATCGCTTACCATAGGCCAGCCAATCAGAAGTCTTAAATTTTGTTCTCTAATGCATCTAACAGATGACCCATATGAGACCATAAATCTCACATGGGATTATTCGAAACAGGTCACTGGTGTGTAAGAAATATATATATATAATTCCATTTATGAAAAGTTTGTTGGGTGTACAATAACACAATTAAATTATGTTAATCCTTTTCAGTTAATAGTATACTTAGTGCAATATCTTTGTTTTTCTTGTCATTCCCCACTCCTACAATTTTAATTGCTAAAAATCTGGCCACTAATCAAAATTAAAACTTGGTGTGGCCTTACAAGGTCAAAGGTTAGATCTTACCCTTGCTTCATCACAAAACGCTCGCCGGATCAAGTTCTCACTGAAATATGAATTTACAGTGTTAAGTAAAAGATTTGTTTTTTAATATCACTATTATATGTTTGTGTAAAACATTGCTAAGAATTAACTGTTTAAAATTATTTCAAATCCTGTAAGTTCTGTATGTGTTTGTTCAGTGTTCTCAATGCTCTATTTAAAGGAGGTGCGTAATGCAAGCCTTTTATTAACACCCAACAATGACCACGATCATGCATCTTAAAAGTTATCTTTGTACAACTTCTGAAAAAGCACACATTTGTGCAGACATAATGATATTATTGTTTTATTAATGTTAGAGCACAAGGTGGGAACAATGGACTGGTGCCACTCCTGTGTGTCACTGTCAGTGCATTTTGACAGTCCCGTAATGACAGGTGTACTCTGAAGCAATCTGGTGATCACTGTTGACTGGTGAGCCTAATTCACTCTTAAATCGACTAACTTTAATAATTATAGTGAAATGACGCGGTACAATGAAATGATTCGGTAACCAACTCACTTTTCTCAGTATAGTGAAACAAACCTGAGGCGAATTGACTCGGGTGGAAACTGGTTTAGCAAGAAATCCGAATGTCCCCCCAATAGTTGTTATCATTGCACTTGATTCCATCACAACACTAGACTAGTAAAAGATTTAGGAGTCGTGCATGCGGGGTGGGAGGATGGGGACATGTGGGGTGGTGGTGGGAGGATGAGGACATGCTTGGTGGCGTCCAACTATCAGAACATGGCAGCTATCTTCGAAAAACATTAAATACTAAATTATAAATAGTAAAAAAATCCTTTTCCTTTTTACTTCACCCAACATGCCAACAAGTGACAACAGTCAGAAATATTAATTTGAAATAGTTCTTACTCATAGCTGTCTTTTGCGTATTTAATGCCGTACGCAATTAAACACGCCCCAAGTGCAGATTTCTTCCAATTATTTTTGATTGTTTTGGCAGTGTTGATGACAAATGCCATTTGCACGTGTTTGTGTTTTGGTCTGACCCGAAAGAGCCATTCGACAAAGGGAAGGAACTCTATTTGTTTTTATATTTTACAAGTATAGATGTTCACCAAAATGTTGTGTGGTTATCTTTTTGGATAAAAAAACATTGATAAAGATCAATTTTGTTATTTAACGACACGACTAAAGCACATTAATTAATCATCTGATATTGGATTTCAAACACACAGTAATTTTGACACATGGTCTCAGAAGTACAACTGAAATTAATACCAAGGATCGAATCTTTACTGGTTATAGAGTTAATGAGACAGTGATGAAACAATGGTTGGAACGAGAAAAATCACGATTCTAACAGGTCAACTGAGTAGAATTGATTCCTCGATAGGTGGGTACTAAATACTGAGACCACATATCCCACTCATAAGTTTACATGAACATCGGTGCGTATGATCAATCATAGTATTCGGATCCACGACTGGTTTATCAAATTCCGTGGTGTGTGTTATCCTGTCTATGGGATAGTGCACATAAAAGACCCCTTGC
>JAULBR010092642.1:0-12138 GCA_032355825.1 Melanodrymia aurantiaca
GAGAGAGAGAGAGAGAGAGAGAGAGAGAGAGAGAGAGAGAGACAGTATAAGCAGAACTATCGCCAAGATATACGTAACCAGGTGTTATACTAATTAACATTTAACGTATTTGTCTAATTATTCAATATAGTATAAATACATTCAACTAACTTGTTAGGTGTTTGCAAATACCATCAATAACACCGATGTACAACAAATAGAAGTTGTGTCGCCTAATTGACTTATCTATTAATATTTTACTATGCATTTATAGCATTAACGTGTGGTAAACCATTGGAAATAGTGTGCATAGTGACATGACATGACATGACACAAGAGTGACACCTGACTGACCTCTGCCATGTAATCTTTTCTCACTTTACTAACCCAGCTCTTGTTCACTTCCGTATAGCCGGGGAGATAGAAAGCCGAAAGACATCTTGCCTGATATATGTTGTATGTGGTATAGTTTGCTCTACGGGCGTCTTGCAGAGTTATTAAATTACTTGTACTCTATAATCTCAAGGCATACACCGGTTTGTGTAAAATAGTGGGTGAATTATACGCTATGTTGCTGGTCTGAATATTGATGTTGACTGATAACTTGTGGAATTCATCTACCCAAAGATCTTACATACAGTATATCATTGACAACACTTCATACCAATAAGTAAGGGTAATATTTAGAACACAGTCTGTAGTGATTGGTGATGCAAATCAAAGGCAACTAACTGTTGCTAGTATCTCTATTTCTACATGTTATGTTTATTCACGCTATGCTTCCGTTGAATCTAGTTGAGAACATAATACCCCGCTGTGTACAGACAGACCCCTTCATACTGCTGTCTGACAATGAGTAACACACGCCAGTGCTGCTCCTGCGATGTCTACATATCTCTTGGTTTCTGTCAGGTACACAGATACGGTTTGGACTACGATAGCAGTTTTGTTGTTTAGATTATGATTTGTCGTTATTGACAGTGACGAGGTTTGACTGTTTATTGTGAAATCATACGCCGACTGTCAGTATATAGAGAGATTTCGCCTTGGACTGGACGAGAAGTGGGTAACTGGATTGTGAGAGGTGGGTAACTGGATTGCGAGAGGTGGGTAACTGGATTGTGAGAGGTGGATAACTGGATTGCGAGAAGTGGGTAACTGGATTGTGAGAGGTGGGTAACTGGATTGCGAGAGGTGGGTAACTGGATTGTGAGAGGTGGGTAACTGGATTGCGAGAGGTGGGTAACTGGATTGCGAGAGGTGGGTAACTTGTGAGAGGTGGGTAACTGGATTGCGAGAGGTGGGTAACTGGATTGCGAGAGGTGGGTAACTGGATTACGAGGAGTGGGTAACTGGATTACGAGAGGTGGGTAACTGGATTGCGAGAGGTGGGTAACTGGATTGCGAGAGGTGGGTAACTGGATTGTGAGAGGTGGCTAACTGGATTGCGAGAGGTGGGTAACTGGATTGCGAGAGATGGGTATAACTGGATTGCGTGTTGCCATGTATAACCACTCCGCGCTGATCTCTGGGAACGTGCATGGCGGCGGTTACCTCCAATATGAACTTAATCAAGCACTCTATGATGGCACGTGCCCTTGTCGGCCATTTGCCGCAGTTATTGTCGGCGGTCAGGAAGTCTTAGAGGAAGTATGAGAGACAAAATGGACAGCGGAATGATTGGTGTGGTGTAGTCGTGTGTGTGACAGTCAGTGCTGTCACCTGACACCGTGCTCGGCTGCATCACGTAGACGACGGCGGCGCCGCGGAATTAACTGCCATCATCAAGATGCTGCATTGATTTCTTGCATGTCCAAGGCATCACCTCCATTAGCGCCATTGAACTTTGCTCACAGAGCGCTAAGGCTAAGACAAAAGTAGATATTTAGCGGCGGACTGGTCGCGTTATACTCGCCATGGCGTGTGTTCATCGCAATAGTTATAGCTCAATCCATACCACCAATGACAAGATCATTGGCGTGAGACATGGATTCACGTATAACATGAAGTATACTATATCTCGCCAAATAATACACATAGCAGATTATTATAAAACATCTTAGCTTTATGCAAACTGTTATCTTGTATTATCGAAACACTATTTATTAAACATTATGTTTATTTAGAAATTGTTTTTTGAATAATTTGAAAACCTAAAATTTTAACATATAATGTGTCTTAAAATAGCAATACTCAAGGAACGCCTAGGTAAGGATTACCTCCATGTCACATGAAAACTACACAACACTGTGTAATATTTAATAAAAATAGAGGCAACATTGCGAAGGATACACACTACATTAATGAGTTTAATGAGGTTACATGGAATTACACGTCTAGTTTTATTACTAAACTTTAGTACCAAACATCAAACAAATAGCAACCAACTGCATAGTGTAACCGGTGTAACATTTAATATGCACACCCGAAAAAAAAGCTCACAAGTCATTAATACACATATAATTTGCATTCCCCTAGTTACTACTACACGTATAATATACACTCCTCTTGGATTATTTGCACTAGCCAGGATATTACTATATATAAAGAGCGGGATGTAGCTCAGTGTTTATTTTGATCGACTAATTCAACTGTTTTCACAAATACCGTGTCACTTACCGCGTCACTTACCGTGTCACTTACCGTGTCACTTACCGTGTCACTTACCGCGTCACTTACCGTGTCACTTACCGTGTCCCTTACCGTGTCACTTACCGTGTCCCTTACCGTGTCACTTACCGTGTCACTTACCGTGTCACTTACCGTGTCACTTACCGTGTCACTTACCGTGTCACTTACCGTGTTACTTACCATGTCACTTACCGCGTCACTTACCGTGTCACTTACCGTGTTACTTACCGTGTCACTTACCGTGTTCCTTACCGTGTCACTTACTGTTACTTACCGTGTCACTTACCGTGTTCCTTACCGTGTCACTTACCGTGTCACTTACCTTCTCACTTACCGTGTCACTTACCGCGTCACTTACCGTGTCACTTACCGTGTCCCTTACCGTGTCACTTACCGTGTCACTTACCGCTAACGGAAGCCATGACTGATGTGTTACAATAAATGAAAGATCTGTCAACCTGTCACGTGGTGTTGACGTCAGCCAATGGGTTAGTAAATCTGGCCGGACAGGACAAGACTGTAAAGTGCACAGTATTAAATATCAGTCTGACAATACCTCATATTGCGAGCTGTTCATAGCCGTCAGTATTATTATGTTTGTATTATAAATGGGAATATAATTCCCGTGTCAGAATGCGGCTATGTTACAGACGGGTAAAGACGGGTTTGATTGGAAACGACGTACAACCGGAAACGCATTACTTTATGGCAAATCTCTTTATACCGATCTTCCATTACGTCTGTTATGAATATTATAATACGTAGCTATTTTGAAAAATAAAAATCGCGGATCTGTTTTTAGAATAAATGATCACCGAAGTGAATACAATAAGAGCAGAAGATGAGCTTTACGGAATGAAACGAAGAGTCTGATGAACAAAACGAGATATTACCGGGAAGGCTTAGCTAGCGTTGATGAACAAAACAGAACCAATGTGATTTATGAAACAAAATGTGTTTAACACATTGATTATTAATCAGTGGTTATTGTATGTCAAACGGACGGTTTATCCATCGTAATAGAGGAAACCCGCTGCCGCCACATAGGCTATCCTTCTTCGAATAACACTAACAGCATGGGATATTTTATGTGCACTTTCCCACAGACAGGACAGCACCCACCACGGCCTTTGATAGACCAGTCGCGGATCACAAGTTGGAACGTGAAATAACCCAACGGGTCTCCTGAGATGGATCGATCCTTCAACCCAGCGAGCCTCAGGCGGACACTCTTGCGCTGAGCTGCATCTCGCTCCCTGATTTATGCAAGTGCTTTGGACTAAGAAACTTATAGGTATGTAGGTCCTATAGCATTATGCATTGTTTCGGACCTATAAACCTACGTACTCGATGGTGTTCTCAAAATCGTGTTTTATTTAACGTCGTCACTTTGATCAATAGAGATGTCGTAATCGATGGTAAGTTCCATATTCGAACGCGCAATTAAACACTCAATAAAACTAGTTGAAGAAAGAACAAGTTTAAACTTTTATTTGTTAGTTTACATACACATGTGATCAATATATTACTATTTGCATGCCGTATGCCACGAATGGGATTTGACCCCAGTACCTACCAGTTGACACGAAGACCAATATGAATTTGACACCGGCGTTTAAATTATAAAAATGTCATATTTAAAGGGAGAAAACTAACTGCACTATATTCGTAACAGTGCAAATGGAGTTTTGTCCCTTGAAAATAATATATTATAATAATAGTAGGCCCTAGCACAAGGTCACTAAAGGCATGCATGATTTATTTTAGCGCATAATATACCTATCTTTCATTTAAATCGAACATGTGCTGCAATCATAATATAACTGCGATTTAAAAATCCTGTGTTGTTTGTTGTAAGAAGATGCAATAAAAAAACATGATTTTTAATGTTTCAATGGATAGAGCTATGAAAAAAACGTCAAACGAAATATCACTAAGAAGGCTGAGTTGGCAGAAACGTGTTTTGTACACCTGCTCAGTAGCAATGTCTATGTGTGTCAGCATGATGTATTGTACTAGTTGCAACCAATTAAAATGTTTGTATTACCGTACTTAACATAATGTATCTATGTACGTACAACAGATTCTATAGATCACTGATCTGAAATAAAATGTATTATTATATTCTAGATTTAAAGGACAAAGGTGTTCTGATGTAGAACGCTTTAGTGTGCAAGTTTATTTATAATAACATTTTACCGAAGCATCAACTATGTGCACAAATACCGTACAGTATGAGAAGTGTAAACAACAAAACACTTGACAACTAGTAAACACATGCTAATGGAAGTACACCTGTATTTAGAAACCATTGTAAATGTAAACAAACAGAACTCATAATTATAAACACGCTTACTAATCACGTCTTATATTACCCTGCAAATATCTATCACCGAATAAGATTGTGTTTCACCCTATAACCACTTATTAACTTATAATCTGTATTAATTGTGTTTGCTCACACGTTCTACTGGCGACAGCCGGACAGTGGGAAGCCCTATGATACTATAAGCCCTATGGTATACTGTAAGCGTAAACTTGCTCACACTAGGCCCAGCGAGTACGGACCCCCTCTCCAATTATACACACGTTTTAATACGCAAACAAATATTGATGTCAGTTCTCCAAGTCAGAACAACATACAGTCTATGTAAACCCTTCGTGATTGTAACTAGAATATTATAAACCCCGTATTGTGTTCTTTTCTGTATCCCATACTCGACAGTCTGATTTGGGGCAGACGTTTAAAACACTGTTTTTAAATACAAACAATGAATAATGGCAAATGGTATATAAAAAAAAAAGGTTCACGAAACTTAACCGACAACCTACGATACATAAAATTATGATTATTAATAACAATTATAGACACTCCAGTTAGTGACAGAGAAATGATGATAAGTAGTGAAAAGGAGAGAGACAAGCAGTTAACAAGTAATGACAAGCAAGCGTTATAGAAGTCAAACGAATGTATGTTTAATATGAGAGGGGGGATTTGTGTAACGTGGTGATTACGTATGTTATACGAGGGACTGACGATACTTCACCGTGTGCAATCTGCTCAGTCTCTATAACACGACGACAATGGCGGCAATCCTACTCGTGTTAAGACGACGTCGTCACACACGTCAATCCTACTCGTGTTAAGACGACGTCGTCACACACGGCAATCCTACTCGTGTTAAGACGACGTCGTCACACACGGCAATCCTACTCGTGTTAAGACGACGTCGTCACACACGTCAATCCTACTCGTGTTGAGACGACGTCGTCAAACACGTCATGTCAGCTCGTGTCAATACAATCATATTAACATGACGACAAGCAAGCCGTATTAACAATGTCAGGAATTAGGTCTTATTCGGACCAGGACGAACAATCGCTGTGCATGTGTAAAAATAGTTTACTCTTGTAGAATAGCGGCGTTTCAGAACAATTTATACTTTGCTTGTCAGTTGCAAAAATGACGTTCGAATACAATTATGATCCAGCTAATTAATGTTACTAGTTTTAGTCTTCTGTCACGTGATGTGGATGAGGATTCATCACGTGACTCTTCTGTCGGATCAGTTAACCTGTATGGGATTGGTCATGCTACTCCTCTGTGGTGTCATGTGACTTGTTTAGAGTGTTCCACTCTTCTCTAGTAGTAATACTCTCGTAAGATGTGATTTCCTACATCTGTCACCTCGTGCTGTTTGGAGTTGTCTTCATGTCACTCTCCTGTGATATTAGTTTGCTTCAGTCGTGTTTTGCTCCTCTTCTATTTGTCTTTCTCTAGTACGCCGTTTGCATCTTCTACCGGTCTCCGTGGTGTGGTGGTTAGGTCAGCGGCTTGATACTGGTGGGTAATGGCTTTCAATCCCGTTCGAGGTGATAGGAATTCTTAATGCCGTGCGTATCCAACCCTAGTAGCGCCCTTAGCAAGTTTCAGTGGGTAGGTTCATATGTACATACACCTGTTACACCGATCAGTGTCCTACTACTGGTTAACACGTATGTGGGAGAGGGAATATAAATGATCCCTTGCTGTTTACTAACATGGAGCCGTTTTTTCATTCTTAACGTAAAATAAGTTAATAATTATTGATTATAGTTTGAAGGAAAATAATCCATAAAAGCAGTCAAATTAGAATGGGGATATTCCTACTGTTTATTACGAACTAAATTTGCAACGGTAAAATCTTAATTTCGCGTTATCTATAAATAAATCGCCATAGGCAGACATTTTAATTATCATGCTGACATGACGGTACAGATTTAAGCTCATCGGAGGCATTTGTCAAAATAACTGGAGAGAAGCGAACCGTTCCTAAAAGCGACCTAGCTGCTACGTGCGTATGAGTAGGAGGCCGACAGTTTAGGATGTTTGACACACCCAACACATCTAGGATGACGCCAAATGTGTAATCTATTGGCACATGTATGTGGGAAGATACGAAATCATTATTCGGCGTCTACAACTACAACAAGGGGCTTGAACTCACGTGCATCATCTTGTACTTGCGTCCGTGCAAAATTTCATGAGTTTTGATTGAAAACTTTTCGATTTCAAGACTTGGAAATATTGAATATCAATTGGTGGAATAATTAAAATTCTAACAATTACAAGAGTGGACCGTCACGTAACGCATGAAGCCCTGGTTATAATTATCTCGAATGTGGCGCTGTGAAACAAACAATAAATTCAGCTATCTACAGTAATTGCCTGGCTCTATCAAATGCCTATACTAATACTGTATTAGTGAATAACGATCGGAAAAGGTACGCGTGAAATTGGTGATTTACCGATGTCACTTGAAAACAGAATTATTCTAGATTGAATTAAATTATGAGGATATTATCTGGAAGAGATCGGTTCTGGTTGTTGTAGACAAATGTAATAAGAATGCTCGCCATCTTGGTATAGTTCTTTGTGTGAACGTGTAAGCTATTTATGCCACTGAACTATAGCCTTTAGTGTACTATGGTTCTGTTCTGTTCTGAATGAATACAGGATATGAATAATGCGTATATACAACACACTTGTGAACACGAGCACCCACTACGACTATACCTGTATCAGCCCACCCTCATCAAGTAGCTACCACCTCCCTTCATAACAAACTGATCCCCACCCACACAACCAGACTAACGTGAACGGTTACTACCCACCCATGATCTCCTCACCACACCCTCTCGTCTCGGGGGCTATGTCTGCTATAGCCGTGTACACATGTATATAAGTAACATGCTGACAACCCTCACTGATTTCCCTCAAAACATCTCTGTATTCAAACTATACTCGTTCGTATTAACAGTGGATTTTTTTATCCACCATAACGAGTTTATTTGAAAGGAGGTTTTTCTCCTCAACAAACATCACTTAACGTCTTTGTCGCCAATTATAAGTCCATTATGGAATTAGAGCGGAGTCGTGGACGCGCACAGAGGTAGTTATTAAATCATATCACTATATATGGAAGCGTACACGTGTTTTCATCTTAGCCTACTGTAACACACATCTTCATGGCTCAGCGTCTATATCGCGCGTAATAACCATCATTATAATCACCGCTTTACAGCGACGTGTTGCTTCAATATACTGCAAACCTTTCATACTAGCTACCACAACAATACTGACATATACATATACATGTACATCTATAGAGCAACTATTAGGACCAACGCGTTCAAATATACAGCAAATCTTTCAATACTAGCTACCACAACAATACTGACATATACATATACATGTACATCTATAGAGCAACTATTCGGACCAACGCGTTCAAAATACTGCAAACCTTTCATACTAGCTATACCATAAAAATACTGACATAATTATATACATATACATTAGGACCAACGCGTTCAAATATACTGCAAACCTTTCATACTAGCTACCACAACAATACTGACATATACATATACATCTATAGAGCAACTATTAGGACCAACGCGTTCAAATATACTGGAAATCCATTATACCATAGGTACTTATACCATAGCAATCATGGACATACGCATACTTATAAAGCAGCTATTATAGAACCAAAGCCTTAAAATATACTCTAACTGTTTCATACTAGCTACCAAGACAATACTGACATACGCATTAGGACAAAAGCATTAAAATACTACCCTTATTTTGGATGTAAACCTATAAAACAACTTAAGCTCTTTTTTGTATCTACAGTAACCTATGTCTAGATCTTTTCGATATGTATGTAAAGGTCGTTTTTTTAATTGAATCACACCGATACTTATCGGAACGTTAACATTTATATACTCGTTGCACTGGCAAATGGAAACATCTTCCCAGATATCCGCCAAACAACAAATAAACAAAATAGGTTTCCAGTTTATTTTCATTACAGACATCAAACAATAACTGTTAATCCTGGAAGCAGTCCACAATTCAACCCCTTCACTCCACAAACCCAGCAGTACGCTTAGGCTATGATATTAGACTGTATAGCCAGTAGCATTAAGGACTTTACATCCATGAGCATCTTAGCTCTATGAAGCGGATGTAATAATAGATAGATGGCGTATCCAGTCAGGGTCTAACAAGCACCAACACTGGGGAAGTAGTTACAGTATCTGGTTTCACTGCTATCTTTTGATTTTCACTTGCCCTGTCGTATACCACATGGCCTATAACCGTTTTTTGATTAATGTTTTAAATCTTAGGAAACCTGTGTCCAACCAGGTATAAAACATGTTTTTAATAGTTACTTATTTCGTCAGAAGTTAGTTGCGTGCTTATATCCAATTAAGTTTCAAGCACATCTGTCATGATCTCGCAGTCCATCTGTTTTGACTGCATACCTGACCAGGTCAGAAGTTGGTGTTAGTATGATAGAGGAAATGCACTTTCCCATATATATGACAGTAGACACCACGACCTTTGTTGAACCAGTTGTGAACACTGGTCGGTGTAAGTGGAAGTACACCTACCCACTGAGCCTGGCGGAACACTCCATCTTGGTTGGAGTCGGCATTGGGATTAATAATCCCTTATGCCATGAATGAGATTCGAACCCAGTACCAATTTCGACAACCTCCAATCATCCAGCCTCAGCAATTTGTGAAAACATCTGAACATTCATACTCACAACCATAGACTAGAGTAGACCACCGTACCGCAGACTACAATAAGTATATTACTGGACCACTATAGAGTATACCAACATAGAGTATAGACGACGACAAAGTATACCACTGTAGATAAACCACCTTAATATAGAACACTACCATTATAGAGTATACCACCATACAGAAGACCATCATGGAGTAAATCACACTAGAATAGACAATCGTAGAGTAAACCATCATAGTTTTAGTTAACAACATCGTTATATTCAATTTAGACGACAACTGTTTACAGTGTTTACAATATAACTGTTTTATAATGAAGCGGCGTAGAAGCTCATTATTCATTATTAAATACGTCACAGTTCTCCTCCCAAGACTTCTCATTTGAAAATCCAAGAAAATAGACCGATTATAGGGATAAACGGAAATAAGGGCGAAACGACTCTGATTCTTACTGTGTATGTCTATTTGTAAAAGCCGATTATTGGCATGCCGCTGGTTACAAATATGTTGGGTTTTTTTTTTTATCCACATTCTTCGATAATTCATTTTTACCAACTACGTATACTAACGTTTTTGTGTACCATCTTTTTTCCAGTTCTATCATAAATATAATTTATGCCAAAATAGGCAAATAATTCACTTCCGTGTATGAGAGCGCTACTTTACTGTTGAGGAATTGACGGCGATATTCACTCCATGGCGTAATACACGGGATTTAACACGACACATATCAAACATAATTTGAGTCAAAATAGAAAAAAATATACATTTACTCCAATAATAGCCACACACTGGAATATGCATTCAGCTTCAATCATTCGGCATGCACTAACTCTCAACTAATAGCTCGTCTTTTTCACTAACCATTAGATCCATTAGGTTTTGTTGAATGGATTGATGGACGGACTGGGGGATGAATAAATGGATGGATGTATTACTGGCTGGCAGGATTGATGAATCTTGTGCTTGCTAGCTGACTGAGATGATTTCTGGCTGGATAAATGGCTGACTGTTTGACTGGTTGGCTGGATGCATGTGTCGCTGGCTGGCTGGATGGCTGCATGGATGCATGGATGGATAACTGGATGAATGAGAGGATAGATCATCGAATGGATCGCAGGCTGGATGAATGTATGGATGGAAGGATGAATGAATCAATCAATCAATCAATCAATCAATCAATCAATCAATCAATCAATAATGAATGGAGAAATTAAAAATGAATGAACGAACGAACGAACGAATTAATGGATGAAGAAATGAAGGAACGATGACATGAAGGAACGACTAGATGAGTGGCTGAATGGATGGATAGATGGATTGATGGACGACTGGACGACTGGATTGATGGATAGATGGATTGATTGATGGATGGATGGACGGTTGGGTAAATGGATGGATGGATTGGTGGGTGGATATGGATTATAAACCGATGGATTTGATTCACGTGGAGATAATAACAGCGCGTTCCACTATTGTCTGGTTATTAGTGATTTTGCGGAACACACAAATATCGACATGTACGTGATATATTGAGTTACCGTGTTGAGTGGCTATAACGGAATAATGCAATATTCAGTAATATGCCAGAACAACTGAATCATTACGAACAAGAATTCGTCTTTTGTGGGTTATTTATTGCTGTTTAGTGATAATATGCTTGCAGGGGTCATGCAGTACAATATTTCCGCGTGCTTTGGCGAAACCTAACCCGGCCGTGTTTATTAATTTATACAACGTTCAGCCTACAAGAATGCACGTCTTGCATGCTTGAGAACCACTTGGAGCGCGTGCGTGCACGCCGTTATGTTCTCGATTAATATCTCTCTCTTCAACATGCTGTGTGCACGCACGACGTGTTCGCTAGTCACTAGGTGTGTATATATGTGTACGGGTATATTGAGAATACACGTGTAATTCCAAACACCTGCCTTGCGTTCAATAGCGCTGGCGTTCTGCTTCTGAGACAAAACGTTTTGACACCGATATTTGCATCTACATTAAATGAATGTGATCGGTACTAATCACATAGTTCCAGAGCGCTCGCACTATTGAACGTAAGACAGATGAACCTATCCTGGATTTCCTTGGACAACTAAACACGAGCATGATCACCGACATCTTGTATGATGAAGAACCATTTTGTTTCCATCTGCATGTTTTAATTCTTTCAACTGGACGCCACCACACAGATGTATCTGGTTATTGCCAGGTAAAAATAAACACCTACATGTACACCATTTCAAGTGATATGCATTCGTAGTAACCAGACTATTGCGATGACCTAAGCGTACTGCTACATCTTAAAAAAAACTGTTTGGCGTAGCAAATATCCTTAAACTTATGTCATCCGAAAATATTAAAACTGTACGTAATCTTGGGAAATACCTATATCAGTCGTTTTTAAGAAGAGAAAGTTTCATCAATAGTATAATATAGTGTTTA
>JAULBR010092653.1:0-12137 GCA_032355825.1 Melanodrymia aurantiaca
TACAGATGAAACAGACACCAAGAGATATGGCTCATGCAGGATTTGTCTACCTGAAATATGGAGATGCTTGTAAATGTTTTCACTGCAATATACTCCTAAAAGGATGGGAAATCAATGATGATCCCTGGATCGAACACGAAAAATGGTCTCCAAATTGTGGATACATAGCTATGGTTGGAATGAGAAAAAAAGAAGAACGTACCTGGTCAGATAAATTTGAACCCAGGAACCGGTCATCCAACTTCGTCTTACGGACTCCACTATAAAACATCACACAAAAGCTATTCAGTCAGTCTGCAGTAAACAGTTGATCCATGGAGTTGTCAAGAAAAGCGGCGATTGTTGTTGTTGTAGTTGGCTTGTTACTACTTGAGCATTATATTAACAAAGACACGCGTTGTTCTACCAATGGACTATGCTATAAGGCACGAGGATATAATGTATAGGACAGAAGGACAGTGTTCAGATCGTTCGTTCAAGTTATCTCCAGTCACATATCTCACCATATGTCAGGTTGAAAACCGAACAATTATTGACATTCGATTGTTTTTGGCGGGAAAACCTAACATCAAGGGCATTGCTCTAACTCGACTCGAATGGAAGACATTAACTCTCATGAATTCATTAATACGAGAAGAAATCGACAAAACAGTATTAACAATGAAGCAACTAGCATAAATCAGACTTTATCATAAACGCTATGAATACTTTTTTTGGATTCCTATATAAAGGAGGACAGTGGTGAATCTGTTTCATTCCTGACTGGACCTGTAATCATGTCACAGTATAAACTTTTTGTTCCCGACGTAGAGAAATGGACCCGTTTTTACAAACTACAAGCCGAAGGTAAACTGGATCCAATATATAGCGTACAGAGGGGTGGTAGAATGCAAGAGATGTGTAGCGTGGATCGATGTCTGGAACTGTACGATCCCGAGTGGAAAGGTATTCTAGAAAAAAGGAAAAAGGAAAAAGAAGAAAAAGATCAACCTAAAATCGTCATCACCTCACCCACTGCACAAATCGTGGAACAGGCCAAAGCTCAACAGAAACGCGAACAACAGGGTGGAGGCAAGAGTACAAAACAGACTGTACCACAAAAATACGTCATTCGAACCAAGAGAGCCAGACAGAGCACATCTATCGACGACGATTGTTTTAGCAAGAAAACAAAGTAATCATGGCCTCCTATACACCTAAAGCTTACGACGAAGCCGAAGCAGAAGAATTTTCCATTTTTAAACTTCCACAGACTTTTACTGCAGTTGAAAAATCATATTACGTCAATTATAGACCCACATCTCAGATCACCACGGATACAAGTCCAGTGGAATTTAACATCTCGGGGCAAGGGATCGATTACATCGATCTCCAACGCACCAAGCTCCATGTGAAAGCCCAAATTTTCAAAGCTGATGGAACGAAATTGACCGAAGATGAAAAAATCGCACCAGTAAATTTGTGGCTTCACAGTCTATGGTCACAAATAGATATCACTATGAATGGAAAATTAATAACGAGCTCGAGCAATCTGTATCCGTACAAGAGTTACATGAAAATACTGTTGAATGGAATCAATTCCAACAAACAATCTCCTCTCCAGTCTCAACTGTATTACAAGGACTCATCTGAAGCTATAGACGAAGCAGATCCAATAACCGGTGTTAGTAATGGACTTGCCAACAGAGGCGATTTGTCCAAATTGAGTCGCACCGTGGACATGGAAGGACCTCTATGCGAAGACTTTATGGACGTCAAGCGATACCTGATCAACGGTGTGAATCTACAAATAAAACTGTATCCAACTCGCCCCTCATTCAATCTCATGTCGGCAGAAACGGATCCCAACTACAAGGTCAAGATCGAAGATGTATACTTACGCACCTGTAAAGTGAGACCCAACATTTCCATCATTACGGGTCACGCCAAAGCGATTCAACAATCGACGGCTAGATATCCCTTTATCAAGAGAGACGTACGAGTCGCAGCCACACCTAAAGATCAAATGAGTTTTCACTGGAATCACCTTTTTCAGAATAAGCGACCCAATAAAGTAGTGGTCGCTTTAGTGTCTGCAGAAGCCTTGAATGGAAGTTATACAAAAAACCCATTCAACTTTGCCTCATACGACCTAAGATCCATTGCCTTGTACGTTGATGGTGAATCACTCCCATCACAACCACTGAGTATCAGTAGTGAGGAATACATCACGGCTTACAACAATCTGTTCGAAGGGAGGGAAAACATTGGTTTGGATATAGATAGAACAGATTTTCTCAGCGGATACGCCATTTACCAGTTTTCGTTAGAACCTTATCATTTGAAGGAAAATTATCTGGATCTTATAAAAAAGGGGGATTTACGTTTAGAGCTTCAGTTTAAAACGAAACTACCAGAGACTGTCAATTGTTTGGTTTACTCTGAAGATAATATTCTGCTCGAAGTGGACGAAGCTCGCAACGTTCTGTATACGGCGCCATGAACACCCTTCAGCTAGAATGTGCTTTAAAGACGGCAGCACCGGGAATTCACGTGTATGCAGCCGATCAATTACCAGAACTCTTATCTTCTGCACGTGGCTTTATTGTTAATACTCAGGATTCCACAAAACCCGGACAACACTGGGTCGCTTTTTGGAACCAAGAATTTTGGGACAGTTATGGACAAAGACCTAGTTATTATTATCCACAGTTTCAAACATTTCTAAAGAGTGTACGCTACAATGACAGAGTGTTGCAGAGCGAAGACAGTAATACTTGTGGACTATATACTTTGTTTTATGTCATGTTGAAATCTCGTGGTTACACAATGCCAGAGATTCAAAATATGTTTAGTACAGATACAAGTCTCAATGACCATGCCATGCTTAACTTTGCTTCAAAGTTGTTCAATCATTGTATAGAGTAGCTATTTTTTTGTATAGTATGAAAAATAAAATGATAAAACTAAACATGTGTTATGTGATATTTTTGTACAAAAGATTATAACAAATATAAAATTTCAACATTTTATTTTGCTCCGTTTCTAATGAGTAGAACGTAGGTTAAGGAGCACACACCCACATTTTACTTTACAATGACATCCATTTAAACAGTTTCTTCTTATTTTTTACGGGTACACCAGGAGGTCGTTTTGATACTCTCTTTTGTAAGTATACATTTGGGGGTGGTCTTATAGCAATGTCATCCGACTGCATGTCATTCAGACGTTGGGTATTTCCAATTAGTCCCTTTGGCACGTTAATCTCTTTCAAGGCCTCGTAAAATTCACTGTACCCCTTGGGTTGAAACCTTTTGTATAGATATTGTGAATCCTTTAACAGATCTGCAATGTGACTGTCTTCAATGGTCGATCCCTTGTAGATGAGTTGTCCTTTCCGATTCCAAGAAAGTGTTTTATCTGGATCATCCTGAATGTGCTGTAATAGATTACGACCCCTCTGTCTATAAGGTTTAGGCAAGGTGCCAAGAATCACTTCTGGATCCATCCGTTCAAAATCTTGAATCTCTTCAGGTCGACTGGTTTGATAGGTCTTCATGAGACGTTCGTATTTTTCCACGGGTATCAAAATGGTTTTTGACAAGTGTTGCATTATAGTTTTAATAGAGGTGCTATACTCTTTAAAACGAGAACTATCAAGCCAGTTTGTAATAGTTTCTTCTTTTTCTTTGTCGAAATTGTCTTGTCACCCAACACCCTTAATACTTTCTTGTATTTTTTCAAGTTATTAAATGTCTGTTTGGAGAGAGAGATATTTCCACGCAACAAATTGGCAATAACGACTGTCAAACTTTTTAGTTGATCATTGGTAATATTCTTCAGCAACAGCGTCTTCTGTTTTGATGATTTTCCAGAGAGCAGGAACTGGAGAAATGGCAGGTTCTCCTTGATGACTTGAGACATTTTGACACGCAACGAAATGTACAGCTCTATTTATACTCTTGGGACATAAACGATTGGATCTTCATTGGGAAAAATATGCGTTCTTAATCGGTGTCTATCATCAGCATTCGGAGTCATATCCACTACCAAATAATTGAACGGTGTCTTCATGGTATCTCTGTAAGCTTCTACAAGGATCCCCGCACGACCTGGATACAATTGACGACCCAGTGTCATTATTTGTGAAGTATCTCGTACATTTTTGAACAGTACGAGATACCACGTGTTCAGTGAAATAGTCCTGGCAGACTTCCCTTGAGCATAAATATTCTGTGTAATAAATATAACACTCAGTTGTTTGTGATGGCATCCCTGGGTAAATAACAATTCCATATCTTTGTGTTCCAATACTTGATGCATCAAGTCATCTAGCACGATCATGTGTACCATCAGCAAATTCTTCTATTTCATCTGGCGTGGGTAATCCAGGATGAAGAGTAACACCAGTCTTTTCCATTTCATCAAATATTGTTTGATAAACACCATAACAATACATCACTTTTTTGGGTGGATCTTTTACATACATGCCATTTAAGTTTTGTAATAGTTTGTACACCCATCTAGTCTTCCCAGAACCGGTGGGTCCAGAGATACATAGGCTCGAACATGGTTCAAACGGTACTAAACTTTGGGTTTCCCACCAAGGACGTGTGGGATCAATAACCGATTCGGGACTCCAAGTAATAGCACTTTTAGGCAGCATGGGTTTCACTGCTTCAAATGTTTTATTTTTTAACCAGCTGGATTTATCTTCAATCATCAATTTGTGCACTTGAGATAAATGATTAGGAAGCCTAAGTAAATTTTTTGTCGAACAACCAGGGATGGGACAATCTTTTCTGAAACGACCCATAGTGATGAATGTTTCTGTGACACTAAACAACTTTGTACATTACAACTAGTTATAGCTCTGTGCCCCTGAGTGGCCCTGAGAGTGGCCCTGTGGCCCTGAGAGTGGCCCTGTGGTCCTGAGAGTGGCCCTGGGAGTGGCCCTGTGAGTGGCCCTGTGGCCCTGAGAGTGGCCCTGAGAGTGGCCCTGTGGCCCTGAGTATGGCCCTGTGGCCCTGAGTATGGCCCTGTGGCCCTGGGAGTGGCCCTGTGGTCCTGGAGTGATCCTGGGTATGGCCCTGTGGCCCCTGAGTGGCCCTGGGTATGCCCATGAGTGGCCATGTAGCCCTGAGAGTGCCCATGGAGTGGCCCTGAGAATAATTAAAATAGAGACGAGAGTGTTAAAACACACTCGTCTCACACAACTGACAACTGTTATAGTACAAACATTTATTATCAAGCAATAAATACAACAATTTGACACCAATTTCAACGTATTTACATTATTTATAGTTTTGAGAATAGTTTTAATATCCATAAGGCAGAGTGTCCAGTTCAGGTTGAATGACCCGTTTGGTGTACACCATCTTGTAGGTTTTCTTTTCTACTTGGTTATAAATTTTTCTCTTCCTTTTTTCTCGTGAGATTTTGGATGGGTTGGTCACTGTGATGGTGTCATCTCGTGAAGGTGACAAAACAATATCACGGATGGCCTCAAAGTTGATTAGCTGTGCATTGGTATGGTTCAGGGAAAATCCTCTGACCTTGCACACTTCAGAACCATTGCTGGTCCTGTAACTATAATTTTTAGGACCGCCACTGACAAACTCTGTGATACATTGACCATCCAATTCATCAGTCAATTCTCCAAGATAGTCACCCAGAGGAGGTTGGTAACTTCCAGGTCGGGCAACAAAGATCACAGAATCTGTGTCATAGTATAATACATTTTTATCCAGCTTCTCCAAAACGCCGTAGAGTTTCAATCTGGCCCATGAAGTGGTAAATGTAGCCAGAAAAATATTTGTTTTCAAGTCTTCTGGAACAAAGATCTCTTTGTGAGTGTATTCCAACTGTAAAATAGATTCTGTCAAAACGTGAAAATTGCTTATGTCTTTGGTAGGATCTGCTAACATTTGAAAGAACACCTCTGCCTTGCTTTCATGAATAAAATCAGACTGTCTCATGTTTAAACGCTGGCCAAACTTCCCCCAAAAACTGTTGAGACATAATTTAGCCAGTGACCGAAGTCCTGGATTCTTTACGATTTTGGTTTTGTCGAGTGTTATGCCTTCTTTGTCGTCGTATTGTTGGATGTACCTGTCTTTGTCATATTCTGTCACGCACCAGTCGGGATATCCGCTGGCTTCTTGTTTTAGTTTCAGGAAGGTATTTATGTACTCTGCAAACAGACCACCCTCACGCGTTGTCGGATTATACTGGGTCGTTTCGGGCCAGTGATAAACTTCGTAGACAGTGTTGACTTGATAACCCTTTTCCACGGCCTTTAATATTTCTGGTATGCACCAAGTTCCAATGATACTTCTGTCATCGTTCGAATGAAGACATGGCGTCTGTTGCTCACTATCGGCACAGGTACGACACAGAGGGAACTTGAGTTTTCCATTGGAACGATAGGGTAGGACGGGATGATAGAGTTTTCTGGGTGGTGCTACTTTCACCTTGGCAATCCCAAAGTATTCATCCAATGACTTGAAATCCGTATGTACAATTTGAGGATGTCCCACGGGGTACTGACAATATTTGTTCACATATGGGTACAAAGAGGTAAAATCTACATATTTGATTTCTTCTCCCTCTTTTGTCTTGTAATGCAATGTACTTGCATTTGTCCTGCCACCAAAGAAAGAGTCTCTGGGATCCAGTCGGCCTTGTAGATCCAGTGAATTTACATATAATTCCAGTTCAGGTTTTGATTTTAGTTGATGGTGAAATTCGTGTTCCCATATTTCCACTACTTTGTACCCCTTTGCTTTTAGTACTCCCCTTTTTCGACACGTCAAGGCATACAATTCTTCAACGGTCTGCTTTGTTCTGGGATGTACGGTCGTAGAACGATCGTGGGGGAAACAGCGTCGGCAGCCGTGCCACAAACAACCGTGAAGCTCAAATGCCGTCTTTGTTTTAGCACAATATCCATCCAGTCGGTAGTGTGTTCCTGGTACTAGATGTTCGCCGCCATTGAGCGCATGCTGTATCTCGTATTTATCTCGATTTCGATGTTGAAGCCATTTCAACCACTGGATGGATACTTTGCTGTATTGATCCTTTCTTATGTAGCCCTCACTTGGAACTTGTGCTATGGTACTTGGCACGGTTTCAGATTCGTATATGGTCACCCCACGTTCTCTCAGTTCTTGCTCCGTCAACCATAAATAAGGTTTCACATTAATGGATCCATCCTCTCCGACCGTCATCCAGTCTGTGATCTGACTTCCATCTGTGAGTTTGACGTGATTATGTTGTTTCAGAAATTTAGTCTGGAAGATACCCATACACACCGAGGCGATGGTGATGTACTGAGCAAAGGGGTCGATACCATTAATGTAGCTGACAGCTTTGGTGTCGATGTCAATAACTTTTTCACCTGTGGCTTCTACCATCAGTGCTTGAAACTTTAAGCAGGCTTCTCGGAGAACAGTGACATCTGACACACAGTACCCCTTCATTTCGTTTTGAAAGTCGAACACTCCGTGTTGTTTAGCATGCCACGTCAGAAATTCTGATCTCTCTTTGGACCCCATGTAGTTGACACCATACGTCTCTGGTTCTGGAAACGGTCCACGATAGTTCTGATTGTCTCGGGTGTTGAAATAATGGGGGAAATATCCCTTCTTTAGCTCGGTCAAACCGAATGCCTTGGGGAAAGCAGCCAATCTCATGGGTAAGAATGACAAAGAATCAATAAATCTGATATTCAACGATCTGGCCACGTGTAAATACATAACCTTGGAACCATTGTAGATTATCTTCTGTGGATACATGGACTGGTCGATCATGTATTCCAGAATAAAGTATGCATCATAACCCTTACTATTATGAGCTATAGCTGTGAAATCTTTGTGACTGTCTTTAAACAGCCATTTACAAAACTGTGTGTGTGCTCCTTCGCCTTGAAAGACGACTTGTCGGAATCCACATTCATCACATGGTTGTTTGATAAACTGCTTTTTCTTGTTTCGTTTACTACATGACTGGCATCTTGATCCACATTCGTCACATTTGGATTCTTCTGTGACCGGTAGATGTTTGCAAAATTCACAAGCCGTTTGGGCGACCAAATAGTTGGGTAAATGTTGATTTTTCCCACACCACGATTGTTGGCAATTTTTACAGCGAGAGCGATGACTACAATCATCTCCTATGCAAGTGGAGCACTCTCCATTTGGACTGTATCCGTCTTCGCATTGCAATTCTGTGTCAGATTGCATAGACTCCACATCATAAAAGATGTATTTTGCGTGCGTCTCAATGAGTTCTTTGGCTGGCTGATAGCAGAGATGACCTTGGTCGACATAATTATTACAACATTGACATTTATATTCACCACAGGTGTGTAGTTTAGGGTCTCGTTCATTTTTACATAATACTTTTTTGCAAGTAACACATTTCCAGTATCTTTCACATTGTGAAGGGGTGACGTGTCCTTTTGTATCTGTATTTTGCTCCTTGTGGCGTCTAAAGCATTCTATCGATCTGCATGTCATGTGACAATTCAGGCAAGACATAAGGTTGGTTTCACGACAATTCTGACTGTTGCAAACAATACATGTTACAGAACAGGAATGCTTTTTCTTGTTGTTGTATGGTTTCAAGCAGTCTTGGCAAAAATATGCTTGAGAGAAGAAACCTGTAATCGTTGTTATGGCATGGAAATGTGATTGTCCTACAAAATATAAAAACAGTCTTGGTTCATCTGTAGATTGATCTCCTACTCTTAAAAATTTATTGCCAAGTTCGGCACTCACGACGAGAATTTGACAATTAATTACTCTTTCGAATGCTGAAATATCGTTCTATAGGTACCCCTGCCAGTTCACATAATTTCAAAGCTATTTTCTTCTGTTCATTGCGGTCTTTCTTTGTTGCATTAGTATAGAATGACTTTGGACATTTCTTGTGCTTGAAAATCAAATCTATTAGTGGTGTTTTGGAACCGTTAATAAGAATTTTCCAATCTTTGTCCGGGATGTGTACGAGCTTTGTCCAGGCGGCCCCGATAGCTCGTGGCATACACAAATCGTCGCTGTTAATAATTTGTATCAGAGACTGTTTTAAATGAATTGAATTGTCTTCATCGGTTAGATTCGTCAAAGCTGTGTATGCACCACCTCTTGGAATCTGTATAGTGCCAATATCGACGTGGAAAGTGGCATCCAAGGGCAAATCCTCGTGGCTCTGTAACACTTTTTCTATATGGCCTAAGATAACGTCTGCATTCAGTTGTTCTAAAGGCTGCAGAGGTACCACGATCGGTGAGTCTAACGAATCGTGGTGTATAATCACTCGTCCAAGATCCGTATCTTCTAAATTGACAGTGGCTTCTTGTAAAACATTTTCGAACATTTGATGAAGATCTTCGTGTAACTGTTTGAGTTTTTTACCAACCCATTGTTGGTTAAACTTTATTTCATATGTGGTATCCACCGCAGCATTTTTCTTGAATGTTTTTGTCCCTTTTTTTCTAAAGATGTACGGCGAAGACTGTGTGTCAGCAACCTCTGTAGCAAAATCCCCGATCCCTCCTACTTGATTTATCGTGCGCTGACGTTTTACGGGTGGTTCCGAATATCGCTGTTCACATAGTATCCTGTGTTTTTGAAGATCAGGTATTCTCCTGAAAGTATCTCCACAAAATGTACATGGTAGACCCTTCTCGCGTGATTCTTGGGACGACGATGGCTGTGGTTGTATGTGCTCATTAATACACATGTTTTCAGGGTACCAATTGTCTGCACATATTCTAACCAATTCAGCGTATTCGTCTGGTGTTATGGAATCAGCCGGCCATAAATCCACCTCTGGAACCGACGCTTCCTCTGATTGTTCGATTTCCTTACATAGTAGTTCTATCAACTTCAAATTCACATATTCGTCGTTTTCCAGACCAAATTGTTTTGCCCACTCGATTAACTGATCACTCTTGGTCATCGCATCGATGATCTCTTTCGCGTTTTTCACAAAGTTATCCATCTAAAAAAACAATGTATATTTTTATTCTTTAGAAAAAACTTGCCTTTTTGTACAATGTGTCAAAAACGTGTTACTAATGAAAATCCAAAAAGATTCTAGAGGTTACAGGTGGATATTACAATATGCAGGCCTTTCCCCAGGATTATTTTTTTTTAAAGCACTTACATTTTCAAAATTCAGAAATAATACTCTTTTTTTGTGTAAAATCCATGAGTAAAAATTTAATAGATTGTGTATTATGCATTGTACAGGGACAAACAACTGAATTTAAGGCCATTACAAAGCCATTTTAATAAATCAAAGCGCTTACAATTCCCTTGGAATAAATCAAAGTTCTTACTAAAACAGGTAATGAGTAGGGGCCCCTACTCCTTATGGCTCTGGGGAAACCTCTAGTATGTAGTGTATATAGGTTAGATATAGGCATGCACATTGTGAAATTGTAATATAGACTGATCAATGGGTAACAAAAATGATATGCGTTAACGTTCAATATAAAAACATATTTTAAACTGTACCACAGGGGTACGCTCGATCTGTATACACGCGTCTTTTTGTTAAAAACGCGGACGTATGAAGTGTATTGTTCTTGAATGTGTCATTAACACGACGAGACCACTGTATTATGAAAAGGCGTTACAGAGTAAACCAAGCATGATTTGACATGGTTTAAAAAAAACAACCGATCCGATCACTGTATTGAGTTTGCATTCCTATATACTATATCAGAGGATATAGAACAAAATAAAATAACCAACTACACTGCATTTCGTACTGAAGTTTATATCGGTTTAATGATGGTTAACCTGCTTAAAGTAAAATCCTTCACCTCAAAAGCGACATTGACGAAAGATGTATGCAGTCTAAACAAATAGACCAGGTCTCATATTTTATACCTCGAATTAATACTTTAAACGTACACACATACACTTTTGTTTATAGATCCTCAATGTGTCAAAACGTTTTTCTAATGAACATCATAAAAATACTAGAGGTTCCTTGTGGATATTACAATGAGTGGATTATAATATTATAGACTAGATAGTGCATTTTAAAATTGCATATAAATATAGACTGATCAATGTGTAACAAAAATTATATGCGTTAGCGTTCAATATAAACACAAGTTTTTAAACCACTAAATTTATATGTATATAATTATTATTTCAAACATTCCACTATTGATTTCTGTTGGATTCTCGCGCCGATTACTCTTTGTCGACGGGGCGCGCGATCTGTATACACGCGTCTTTTGTTAAAAACGCCGACATATAAAGAGTATTGCTCTTAAATGTGTTATGAAAAGGAGTTACAGAGTAAACCAAGCATGAACTCTTGACATGGTTTTCAAAGAAAAAACGAACAGACCTCCGTATCGGCTTTTACGCCAATTTAAAACAACATTACATGCAAAGATTATTATGATCATCTAATTGTGATTATTGTACTAAATAGATTCCGTACTGGCCAAGTAGTTTATAAAACCCTTGAGCAATATATTTCACGTTTCACATATATGCAAAATAAATACAAGCGAAGCAAGCGATTAGGCACGGGTGGATGAGCACACCTGGCTGTTCCTAGACGACTTGTACAAATTGATGGACACCCGCGTGATCAAATTGTCATATAGTCGGTATTCAAAAGCGATGCCCTGTACACGTATGAAAACAGCCACGCGCCAGTAACAAGTATCGGGAATGTTCCCTTTATGAGTGCGCATAAGGGGTGATTTTTTTTTTTTACTGTCCCTAACTGGTCGTAGATAATATTAATGTGTTCGTAAATATTGTTTTTTTCCCCTAAAGGATACAATACTAACTCTTTTTTTTTGCTCCATAATACAGTGTATAATAATATAAAAAGAACTTACCTTAATCAGCAACAGAATCCTTTTTTCAATACAAACGAATTAAATAGATCAGTAGCACAGTTTTCAGCAAGTGAATGCCAAGGTAAACTTCAACCCTTTTTATACTTAAGCGGTGGGGGAATAAAAACAGGTCAGAACACCTGTACCCAGCAGGACACCCGTACCCTATCACAATTGTCTTTGATGGGGATCCACTGGGTGCGTCAGTACTCGCCATCAGTCAATAGAACAATAGGTCAGAACACCTGTACCCAGAAGGACACCTGTAACCCCGTCACAA
>JAULBR010092664.1:3656-16113 GCA_032355825.1 Melanodrymia aurantiaca
CCAGCCAATTTGTCTAGCCTCTATCCATTGACATATCCAGCCAATTTGTCTAGCCTCTATCCATTGACATATCCAGCCAATTTGTCTAGCCTCTATCCATTGACATATCCAGCTTGGGTGTCGCTGATCTCCCACTGACATAGCTCTCTGGGTTATTGCGTCAATGAATGGACTTTAAGAGGGAACAACCTGTTTATAATAAACACTTCTGATATATCCTTCTGTATACACATGTCATAAAAATATAGGGATTTATGAGAGGCCTTTATTCACAGTTATGATTATAACAGTATTATGACAGAACAATTGCTTATCAGTTGATCCTGTTATGTAATGTTAATACGTGCTAATAACTATTTGAAAGACTTACTAAATAATAATACGAATGTAGTCTTACTGAGTTATTTATGCAGTATAATATGCACGAGGTTGTTTAAATTTTATTATCGTTTCCATCCCTCTTACATATTAAATACAGTTTATTGAACACTTTCAGAAATCTGTAAATTCAAAAGATCTGGCCTTCTTTTCTTTTCTACAGTCAAATTTATATGATTATGACATTCACCTATTGTAATAATACAAATAAAACTCTTTCAGTTGTACATAGAAAATAACTGCAAATTGATAACCGACAGTGTACATAGTTGTACCGCTACAGTGTAAGGGAGACAACCACTTTCTATCACGGTATTATGTTTTGATTGCATTGTGTTTAATTATACCCATATGCTCAGATAGTTGTTAATATCTTAAAATCTCTTATTTTGACATTAATGAGTTTATATTAATTACACTATTTTCTATCACACTATTAATCATTCTTAATTAAAATGCATACAATGGCCATATCTTCACATTGCAATAAGTGGTTACCGGTATTTATGAACATTTTATGATAAATTTGTTTAATAAGACATCACTAATAACAAACCAGCTACATACTAAAACTAGTAAATAATTATTATAGCACTCCAATTTTTAAATTATAAATACATATCTATATTATGATTAATGTTCTGTGGGGTTATTCTAAGATATGCACCATGCCCTAATCTGGGTACGAGCAACTATTCAGTGACAAAATCCACAATTATTTAGAATTATGTTTTGAAATATCAATTAATTATATTAATTTGCAAGACAATTATTAATGGACTGATCACTGCTCTCATATTCCATATTTTAAATAAATTTTACATTCACGATTTATATTTTAGTTTTGTTCAATATTGTTGCAAATTCAAAGTTGTCTGAGATCGAGTGTGCACATAGTAATTGAACTGTTATTAATTAGATTAATCTTTAATAAAGTATTTAGTATTCGTGTTATCTTTATATATTGAAATAGCATTAGTTAACATGCAAAAATAGCATTCTATTGACCGTTACCAGAATAGATCTCTTAGACATTGCTCTCTTTAAAAGCCAAAAACATATCTATGATATATAAAAATAATAACGCATGACACATATTAGATGTAGGCCTATGTTAGAAGTAATCTACAGGTAAAGCCACTGTTCCGTGTACAGTGTATTAAGCAGCAGTGAATCAGCACCTCACAGAAAGCAGTGAAACCTAATATCTCCTCTGGTTGGTGCATTCCACTCATAGTGGCAGACAGGCGCATCCGCTTCCAGCTTGGCTCTTTCATAGCCGATGCCAATGCCAATGCCTTATTTAGTAAGCCTTCCCTCGGGTTGCACCAGTGCCCGCTGCCACCATAGCAACCTGCAATGCAAAAAGAAGATGGCAGACAATTATTAAACAACTGAAATTGGCCAGTAATGAAATAAATTGTTAAAGATTATGGAAATGTTTGTGTTAATCAGCAGGACAGAGAAATGGGGGTGTTGTCTTATCTGATCACCTGAGTAGGGAGTCCTTGTTTGTGTGAATCTAAGAAAGATGATATCTCATCATATCTCCGTGTGGCTGCCACCAGATGTAGAGCAACTCAATGTGTTGTTTACATTTGGCTCTTGGTGGCAATCTATAGCTACACAAGCCTTGAGTAATTCAATTACTTGTAGACTATTATTTTATTACGCAATGTTGGCATCGCTTCTTGGGGGAATTTAATGTTTATAACAAGTGTTTATTTGCATACTAAGGTGGTAAATAATTTGTTTAAATAAAAAATATAGAGACATTGATAAAAAAAATGTAATTGTTCGTGTAAGTTTATCAAGTACTACACAGTGTACTTGGGTGCATGTAATATTTGCGTTTGTCATCTATTTGAACATTTAATTACTTTTATTATCTTTATTAATCGCGGTCAGATCAAACATGACCAGGATGATAAAGTTTTTTTCATAATAATACCGTAATAGAATTATTGGTGTCAAGTGCAAGTTTAAAAACTTATGAAACTGAGTGAGATGAATTGTCAACTTATATGAAACTGAGTGAAATGAATTGTCAACTTTTATGAAACTGAGTGAAATGAATTGTCAACTTTTATGAAACTGAGTGAGATTGATTGTCAACTTTTATGAAACTGAGTGAGATTGATTGTCAACGTTTATGAAACTAAGTGAGACAGATTGTCAACTTCATGAAACTGAGTGAGATGGATTGTCAACTTTTATGAAACTAAGTGAGATTGAGTGTCAACTTTTATGAAACTAAGAGATTGATTGTCAACTTTTATGAAACTAAGTGAGATTGATTGTCAATGTTTATGAAACTAAGTAAGATTGATTGTCAATGTTTATGAAACCAAGTGAGACAGATTGTCAACTTTATGAAACTGAGTGAGATGAATTGTCAACTTTTATGAAACTAAGTGAGATTGATTGTCAACTTTTATGAAACTGAGTGAGATTGATTGTCAACGTTTATGAAACTAAGTGAGATTGATTGTCAATGTTTATGAAACTAAGTGAGATTGATTATCAACTTTTATAAGACTCTGACTGCCACAAACTGATCATCAACTTTAATGTAGTGATGAAAATAATCCCAAATGTCAATGACATAATTACTAATCAAGGACTATAAATTTAATACTTTATAACAGCTGGAATGGAGATGACATTAATATGGAGAAGTGTTTTTAAAAAAGGTCACCATGACCAATTTCTTTGGTTTGACTGAATGATTTAATTTTGACTATAATTTCATGTTTCCAAACCTAGACATTAAAGGGAATCACACATCATTTTGGCACGAAAATTGTTTTTGCATATAATCATGATAAACAGAATCGAAAACACTGTCCTTGTTTATCTACATAATTATATGCATTAATTATATGACTACAAAGAACAATGGAAATGTCAAAATGTCATTATATTATGTAAAATTGCTCTTTCTAAGACGTATGAATCGATCGCCAAAAATATTCTTTTGGATAATTATGGTAATACACTGTTTAAGGTCACGCTACACTGTATTGTCTGGAGATGCAGCAAAGTGGAAACGGTCTATGTGTACGTCATAGACTGAACTTCATGTCTTCGTCACGTCATCCTGATATTAAGAGCTTATGTTATGTGTGTTTCTAATTTGCACTAGATATTTATTGTTGGTTATTATTTAATTTTTTTCAGAGTTTCGTTAGTTGACCAGTTTTGACCAATCATGAGCGCAGAAGAGCGTCGTGAGGCTCGCAGACGCAGGCGGGCCGGAGGTGAAGAAGAGTGAGTACACGAGTCTTTTCAATTCAGTAAATCATTTCTATTCTGCCATTGCGACATCATTAAACTTCTCTATTCTGCCATTTTCACTTCAGTAAACCGTCTCTATTGTGCCATTTTCACTTCAGTAATCATCTTTTTAGTACCATTTTGACTTCAGTAAACCATGTCTATTGTACCATTTTGACTTCCGTAATCACCATCTATTGTGTTATTTTGCATGCTTACTCTATCTTATTTTTCCTGTTACGTTTACAGCATTTCTGTATCACATTTGAATGAGTTTTACTTCACTTTTATAAATCTCTCAGTCTGTAAGAAATCAATGCTTTAAAAAATCCAGGGTAGTGGAGCCTACCGTCATCAAATGGTGAATACATGTAGAGAAGTAGGTTAATGTGACCTATATCTTTAACTCTGACCTCCACAGAAGAAAACTAAGTTTCTGAGCATATCACCCACACTAATTGATGTAGGGTCATCTGACTTTGGGTGTGGGTACATATAACATGGTAAAGAAAGAGGCATGTTGCACACTAAAAGTAACGCGACCTGCTTCTGCACTAAAACAGGGGTGCGGGGGTATCTGCGAAGCTTTTACTTCGAGTTCCATCTAACGGTTCAATGACAAGCATGAAAACCGAGAAAATTGCAGACGTGAATAATACCAGCTTTACAGTATATGTTGTCAAATCAGAAATCGCACTCATTCACCCCTAATTATGAAGCAGCTAAACCTCTAACCAATCACCAATCCAACCTGCATGAGGGAGGGACTTACACTAAATAATGTATTATGTGTTCGTGTGCTTTTAAAGCTTTGTGCCTACACATGCACCTTTCTTCTATGCCATCCAGAATATTAATGTGAGAGAAGTGTAGATAGGAAAGGTGGGATGGTCAAACATTAGTTTTTATAATACTAAGAACACTAAGAACTACTAAAATACAGTTGGATTAACCTACTATAAAGGTCACTGTGTATAGCAGCCATCGTTAAATAACACGCCTTTAGATATAATGAGTGGATTTTCTCAAGAAGTTTAACTTGGGAGTGTTTTAAAATTGCTAAACTAAAAATTAGTTAAGAATTTTATAGAAATTTATAGTTTATAAATTATGCAAACATTTCAGAACAAGCATTTGGAGAAGACAGCTGTAAGAATTATGTTATGATACTTCAAATATATCTGTCTTATTTATCGTTTTAACTTCATGTATTATACATATTATAAATAGACATCTTGCCTAATATAATATGACATATGTAAGAAACATATATATAAACACACTAATATCATATATACATGTATTGTGCATTTTGTTAAATTTGTATTTGTAACAAAAGGAGGATATTATTGGCAATCTGGCGTATATTGATGTATCGGGTATCTATATATTCATAACATACTTGTGGTAAGTTAAGCAACATGTATATGTACACACTAATACACTTTATATACAAGTATATTGTGCATTTTGTTAAATCTGCATTTGTAATAAAAGTAAAGTATTCCTGACATTATATATTATATGTAGCCATTGGATTTGTTTTTGGAATAAACAAATGCCCTTCGTTTCATGTGGTATCATACTTTATCATCACCTGTTGATAAAAGTATTAAAATCCTTGGCAAGTCTCTAATTTTAAACTTTTATCAACTCGTACTGATAATTTATGATATCACAAGACACTCACGAAGTATGCTCTAGTTTTAAATAACAATTAAACGTTTGTTTGGCCTGATGGTTTTTTGTATGCCTTCTGATACAGATTTAAGCTGTTACGTGACCAAATATAAATATTTAACGATACCACACCTGGGTAAAATGTTTATTTGACCAAGATTAGTTTTCTATCATCCTTTAATGCTAAAATGGCATTTTGTATGAAATGCTCCAAGAACTAAAACAATATTTAATTACATACCGTAGTGTATATAAATACATATCACCACTAAAAAGAGCATATTCAAAATGAGTACATAAAACCAATAGCATTATTTTTAAATTTGTAAGTGTACATGCTGCGGATGTTAGTGTGTTCTGTGGTAACTATTTAACTATTTAATCTCAGCTTCATCTCAACTTGTGCGTGTTATCACAGGTGTGTAGCCGACAGTCCAGACAAGTCCAGACACGTCCATTTATTAAACACAAATAATCAAATTATTTATCTTTTCATAAAGGAAAATATTCTCTATTTCCCTCTGAATTTTACTGTGTACTTACAACACCATGTACTTTTGTTGGGAGTTCCATCATTTTATTAATACAATATGTTACTGGGCAATAATATATAATACCAACATCCTATTTTCCTAAATCCTGGAAGTCACTTCTGTAAACAATTATCATAAACAACACACAAATCTGTTGCTTACCTGGAAATATGCTAGCAGCTACACTTCCCTTGATGCGTTTGGGCGATCAGGTTTCCTTACTCTCTTTAACCACCTGAAATCTTCCTCTAAATGTTTCCTGTAATTATTCCTCACCAACTCCCAGTCTCAGACAGCTAGGACATAATTGCATTTTGCCCACCTTCAATAGTAAGTATTATTGTATATAGATATTTATTTGAATGGGATATTACAGCATTTTATTTCTGCCTTGCAACCTTCAGCTGTTGATGTTTATTAGAAGTGCAGGTTTGGAATTTCGCCTTGGGTACACATATAGCCTACATGTGAGGTACTTGAGTTGTCCGTTTCCAAGGATCATAGGAAGGATGACAGTATGTAATCGGTTTCTTAAGAATACCGAGTGTGCATTATTGTCATGATATAGGCTATTTTGGGGACAGACGTGAAATGGATATGCCCTTGGAGTTCCTGCCACTGTGTAGTACATGTGGCAGATGTGTCTACAGTACAGCTCAATATGGTAGTTGGTCCTTGGCTGGGTGACAGGTCAATAGTACTAAGAGGTAGTTCCACAATCAGTTCTTCTGTGTCTCTCTTCTGGAGAGTTCTTTAGGCGACCTGTAAATAAGTCACTCCTCATCACCGGTACTTCCTTTCGCCAGTTCCTGTGCACTTCTGTCTGAAACGCAGGAAATCGTAAAGGTAATTTTATTGCTTCTTGTGTTAAAGTTGACATGATAATCTGTTTATGAAGTGTTCTTGCCGTTAAAATATGAATTTACATGAACTGTATGATTGAAGATGTTTTTGAATTGGGGATTTTGCAAGTATTTTTAACTTACTGATCAGCTGTACACACACAGTAAATGTAGATTGTTATTACTTCGTATCTCTTCATTTTAAAATAGTTGTCATCTCATTGGGGAGGTTTTATTTTATATACTCAACAAAAGTGTTTATAGAACATGATTTTCTATTTAATTATGTGTGCTTTTAAAGATACATATATTTGAAAGTTCTAGTTAATTGTGTTAATACTGTATACCATCAAACATTGTTATATCGAATGTTTTAAACTCAAGTACATCAACTATCTCACGGTATATGTTTGAAATAACATTATCATTCCAGAGTTTAATCATTATCTGCCATACTACATGTTATTTGATCAAATAATTTTGTACAGTCAGTTGTTTCTACATTTTTATTGAATATGCAATGAAAATAGACACAACATCTTTGATTTGACTGTAAAAGTTAAGGTTATTTCTGTTGCACTGCAGTTGCAAGTAATGTTCAGAATTGTTGTTACATTTTTACACATCTTCATGTTCCAACAATCTGTTTATTATACACTGGACTGTCAAACCTGGTCATTGCGTGACTGACTAAATGTACTGGTATTCACAGAATTCCACATACTGTTCTTTTAGCATTACAAACGAACTGATGACTATAATAACAATCTTGTTTAGACACATTTCTACAAGTATCTGTGGCACAGTGGAAAGGGTTTTGAACTCAAGGCTGGTACTTATTGGGTATGAGCCCCGCCTGACACATGGGTGATCCCAGTATCAGCTTCTATCTGGACAGAGAGTGAGCATCAACGGGTTCAGTGGGTGTAATCCACTGTGTATAGTTTGTTAGTTATAACTTATTTATGTGCTATATCCAATTATGATTCAAGCACATCTGCCCTGGACAAGCAGTGAAAACCCTCTATTCCTATTTGATAAGCAGCAAGTGATCTTTTATAAGCACTTTATACAGACAGAATAGCACATTGCCACAATCCATGACCTAAGTTGTAGTACACTTTCCCATTGAGCTATGCGTAGCTCCCCATCTTGGTTGGAGCTGGTACTGTGATTAAAGTTCCATGCCTTGATTGGGGTTTGAACCCAATACCTACCAGCCTTAAATACTATAGGTAGTTATGTAATAAACCATATACAATAAGGTTCACCCACTTCGCAGATCAACTAGTGCTTTAGACTTGTTCACCAAATCCCATGATACATTCTATCTTGTTTATAAATAGGAAAGATATAAAAGATGCTTTGCTGCTAATGGAAAAACATAGAAGATTTATTTTGTATGTCTCTGTTTGACCTTGAGCACAGTCTCTGACATTGAAGGTTAAAGTCTCAATTCAGACTTGAGAGATTATACCGGTACACAGGGAGGGGGAGTTTGGAACTTTAATCAGGGAGAAACACCTAAAACCTTAATTGCTTACTCACACATTATGGAGTGAAAAATCTCAATTTAGAGAAGAGTTCACATTTATTTTTAGATTTGAACAGCAAATACTAGTATGATGAAGTTGCCTGCCTGAAATAATATTAATGAAAAGAAATTCTACATTTATTTATAAAAGCCAAAGTACATGATTCATGAAAATGAAAAATACACAACGTTTAGCTGTTAAAGAATTCTTTGCTGATGACCACAAACAAATTGTTGGGTGCTGCATTTTGTTGTATTTACTTTCTTTCACCAAGAAGAGTTCTGTTTTGATTCACTGCCAAGCTTTGCTTTAAGCATGAAATACCATATGCTACGGTGTTTCATGGTCATGGATGCAGTGCATAGTTCCTGTCAAATTCTGGGAGATGGTACTATGGTAGTACACTTTTCAGGTGTAGTATGTAACCTGAGCTATGGACAAGACAATTTATGGATGTGCTTTATTGTTTGCATTGCACTAATCCAGGCAACACAGGATTTCTCTAACTGACATGTTGGATGGGACAATACAGAAATTGGAGTACCTCACAGCTAACATGGCTAATGTACTGGCAGAATCCTTGAACATCACACATGTTGTTATATAATTGTGTCGTTATCGTAAGTGCATAGTGCAGAATGCAGAATGTTACTTTCATGCCAAATGGAAGTCCATCAGTCTAAGTGTTTTACCTGATTTAATAACTGTTCTTGCATAGACTAGCTAGTTTGTCTTGACATAGACAACCTAGTTTGTCCTAATATAAAAAAGAAAACCAACATAGTTTGTCTTAACATAGACAGCCTAGTTTGTCTTAACATAAACAACCTACAATGCTATGTAGTTTGTCCAAATTATAGAATTCCTAGTCCTATCATAGATAAACTACAACCCAATTTTCTAATGATGTGTGTTACATACTACACATTAAACATCTTGGGAAAACAAATTTGTTAAAGAAAAAACAATTTCCAATTTACTGGTATATGTATTTGTCAGTTTTATGAAATGGTGCATACTATTAAACTAGTGGGCCCATATAGATCAGATCCGTACCTGAATATACCACAAGAAAATTGTTAATGGATTGTTCGAATACTTCTATTGTTCAGAGAAGTCGCAGAGCAGATACGTCGTCTCTAAATATTAATTGTCTACTACGTTAGTAATGGAATTGAGCAACATATAAAACTATACTTGTATATATAATTAGAGCTCTCTTTTTTACATTCCACAAACAACATACATAGACAATACAAACTCAATAGCTATACAAGTTCAATCCCTGCCATGGTATATCAATGGATGATTATTTGAAGACTTAAGACTGCTGGTTTTCTTGTGTTGGAAAGTAAGAGGAGTTATGTGATAAGATACGAGATGTCCTGACTTACCTGAGTTCTATTTTAGATTTATGACCTAATTATTAATATGAAAAGCAATAAAACTACTTCATTGTCACATTGTCATTCCTGCATGTCTCATGTCTTGTGCTATGTGATGTTGCATGTCTTGTTTGCATTGTGACCGCAGCACCAATTCTAAGCTTACTTGCATGATGTGGACGAGTACCAATCAGTTGATGCAGTATCACCACTATTGGAATCAGGACTACGTGTTGGTGCACATTTACCACATGTTATTTGTAATTCACTTCTATCCACACTGTAATTGAAATTTAACATCTTCAATATATCTAACACTATTAAAACAGAAAACACTTATTAAGATATCATCGCACATGCCAGGGACTGTCTCAAAATGCTCACACATCTTGTTTATGAATAACTTTTGAATAGGGTCCAGTCCTCTATCTCTCCTTCCATACAATATCTCATTGGAAATGTTGATTTTAAGCCTCCAAGTGACACTGATTACGGTAACACCCTCTTCCTCAAACAAATATTATTCGTATAGCGAGTTGTGTCTGTATATTTTGAAACGACCCCTTGAAATCGACTCCATCAAGCTGATTAGTGTTAAAATGAGCTGTTTGCTGCTGCACGTACTTACTGGTAACTTGCTGATGTTTGGGCACTTACAAAATGCATTAATCATAGAATCCCAACGTTTTTGCACTTTTACTGTGACATCTGGGTTCTCAACATGATTACAGGGCTATTTACATAAACATGCACTATGTGCATCCAGAAACATGCACTATTTGCATCCAGTTTTATAAGTTATATGATAATGCACATGCCAAAAATCGGCTTGTATTGTTGCATGTACAAACAAGTTATAAACTCAGTCTGGGCAAGTGCATGAAAGGATTAATTATTACAAATATTAATTAGATAAAAAGATCCATTTCTGGTATTATTGAATGTAATTTTCATCAATCCTATATGCAGTTTATTTCTCTCTTGATATACTAGTATAACATGCGCCTCTAATGAGCTACCGATAGTATTCATAGAAACAATGTCGGACTCATAAACTATGGAACAAACCAAAGTTTATCCAATTTATTTTAAGGATCTTCAATCCCCGTGGTATAAAATTATTTATGTCTTTTTTTGGTGCTATTTATGCCGAATTGCATATTCTCATTGGGGACAGGTGGCAATAATGTAGAATGTTCAATGCTGTACATGTATGCAAGGGAATGTGACAGTATAATTAGAGTGGTCTCCATTGGGTGGGTATTGAGGATCTTTAGATAGACTCGAGTCCTGCTAGACTCGGCCCATACACAAATACTCAGGTACTCATGGAGACCCTACTTCCAACGTTTCTCATTTTCCAAACCTGAATGCAATTTACATTGAACTTCTTTCAGTTTTTTAACTGATATATTTTTTCTGTTTGCAGTTTGTTTGACTTAATTTCCTATATTTATTTCATATTTGATTAATTTATATTAAAATGGTGTGTAGTGAGATTGTTAATAGTGTTTAGAACCTTAATATAAAACCACATTCTCTGCGATGTTATTGCTCAGGTACGGTATTTATCAAGCGACTTAAGTCAGAAATAAAACTTAAGTCTGAGAAAAAACAATTGTGACTTACCGGTAAGTTCTGTGAAAAAACAAACCTAGACATAAGTTTTGGCCGTTTTTTACTTAAATCTTAAGTTTCCTTCTGAGATGTCTTAAGAATTTAACAAAAACCTAAGCTTGTTTACTGTGGATTTTTTGTAACTTACGTTGTTGTCTTACCTCAGTCGATTTAATGAAATTTAAGTAAAAACTTAAGAAAAACTTAAGTTGTTTGATAAATACTGCGCCTGTTCTGTTATTTCATATTATACAAATAGAGCAATAATGGTTTAATTTAAAGCTAATGTGGTTTTATTTGGTTTTGGTCTGCTGTATCCATGTTTTATGTTTAATCACAAAATCAACATTCATTGATTTTAATCAGGCTAATAGTGAGAAGTACACATGTATTTATTAAATTTCTAAATTAATATAATTATGAAGATTTACAAATCTTTCAGTTTCAATTTGATTAATTACGTTGTCTGAAAAATAGACATGCGTTTTCAGTATAAAAATATGTTGACTATTTGGTTTATTTATTTTAAAATCTACACACAGTTCTAGTAACAAATAAACTATTTTTAAACTTTATATTTTTAAAACTTATATTTTATAAATTTTAATTCTACTTTTAATTTTTGTATTTAATATGACTTCCATATATAATTGACACCCAATAGCCAATGCTTTTTTTCATGCTGGGTTGTCGTAAAAAAAAACTTAATAATAATAATCCTTAGACGTCTAATAAAAAACATGGATGCTAGCAAACAAGATTGCAGTGTTTACCCAATGCATTATTTTTGTTTTTTGAAGATTTTGTTTTCCAGGATTTGTTATTTCCCTGCTTGTTTCATATTTCTCATGTTTGCCATAACCCGTTGTTTCTATGATGGTTGTTAATATAGAGAAGCGAGTGAGTCTAGCACTGTTAACGGTGAGGACGACCTTGAGCGGAAACGGCGTGAGCGGAGAGAAGCTCGTCTCAGGCAAGAACTCGTGGCCACGTGCCCACATTTATCTTCTCACTCTCATGTACCGGGATAGCCCACAAATTACTGGCAGGTCAGATGTCGGGGGTTAAAGTATCTATTTTATGTTCAAGCATGCTCAATCAGAGTACAAATTCTATAATAATAAGGTTTAAAATGGGTTATAAAATGGGTTTTTAAAATGGTTCCTTAGTGTCAAATGTGCTGTAGTATTCATATTGTTTCTTGCTATATC
>JAULBR010092665.1:0-12136 GCA_032355825.1 Melanodrymia aurantiaca
GACGTTTATTTATGGTTTTTTGTAAATATGGAACAATAAATACAATTTTTGGTGTAGTTTACATCATCAATCTAATACACTCTGAAACTTATTTGGTTATAAATTATTGACCCTTAAATTCTTTTGAGTAGTATATTGTATTTGTTCGTGTGTTCAGTGTTATCCGCAGATACCTTTAGACTGACCTAATAACTTGTTGTGGCTTGAACAGAAAGATTGATCAAAACCCTGAAACAAGGTTGTCTAACAAACATCCGAGATTTTCTGAAAGTCAGCTCCTATTGGGAATTGCACATCTGGTGATAGCCAGGAAACGTATATTGACCGATAAATACACGCCAAGAACCAGGACATCGACATCTTCTACAGACTTTCTATTTACTGTCACAAACACCGGGTTACAGCATGTATTGACAGTTTCAGTCTTCACTATATAACAGTGTATAAGTAAAAACAAAAAAATAATTATGTACAAGTGGAATTCGAACCTATTGCGACATGTAAAAAATCATATACTAGTACCTTATGTTGCATAAATACCGAACTGGACATTAAAACTATAAAGCAAGACATGCGATTATATTTATATTTAAAAAAATAACAACATAATATAATGCATTATCATGTTGAGTTGCTCATGTTCACCTACCCACGTCCGTCTTATTTTCACTTGTTATATGCTTTTTTTTATCGTTTCGATAAAGACAGCCCTGGACAAACAATATGGCTGTGATTACGACGGGTGCCACCGGTGGAGCAGGATACGCTAATCTTTCGCGAACACCAGATATCATCACTGCTTTTGCAGTGATTCGTGTGTGCAGGCCATGTTTACTTTGTTACAATATCCCTTCGACTCTGCCTTGTGCAGAAATACGTCATGTGCATGTTTTGTCGTCTGCCTTATACCGGGTGAACGATCGTATTTTCCAATCAGAAATGTTTTGGCTATACGAGTATTGTTGCACCAGTTTAATTTGTGTTCCTGTGAACGCGGCTGTTGCCTACACCCACGTGTATTCTGCTTTTCTGTTGGTACAAATATGTCATCGTTTTATTGACGTCTCAACTGAGAAAGAAGCAAGATCAGTAGGAGGTTTTTTTGCAATCATGATTACCAAAAGAATGTTCCGCCGCAAGAAGCTATAAGTAACCTATATATATATATATGAATCAGAAAAGCTATTAATTTCTATTAATTTTATTAGAGATCGAGGAAATAGGTGTTTTCACCTTTTCGACCTTATATTGCCGGTGTAAAAGGAACGCAAGTCCGGTTATATCATAACAAAATGCATTAAATAATAAAATTAATCTTTACGGAATGAAACAAAAAGTCTAATTCATAAAACTAGTTATTACCAACAAGTCGTAAAGTTAATGTAAGAAAAAGCGATGTAAAACTATGAGTATTATAAAAGTCTGGTTTGGACTAGGATTCCTAGGTATGTAGGTCCTGTATCATTTTACGTTGTGTCGGACCTATATTCCTACGGACTTCTATTCCTATTACACCGGTGTGAAATATACGATATTTCATCAGAGCAATATCACGTCCGAAGCGTGACGTCAAATGACTATTGTACGTCACTCAAATGCGTCCATCATTTCGTAGGCCACATAGTCTTATCAATTAACTGATAAAAAATAAAGTTCGTTTGTTTAACGACACCACTGGAACACATTGATTATTAATCAGTGGTTATTGGATGTCCAACGGTGAGTTATATCGACACTTCGTCGCAGATGAAACCCGCTACCGCCACATAGGCTTCTCTTCTTTGCAAAGGATCTTTTGTGTGCTATTTCCTACATACAGGATGGCACAAACAACGGCTTTTGATGACCAGTCGTGGATCACTGCGTTTGACAAATGTTGACAGTGTTTATTTTTATGTCAATATTTAGCCCACATAACTCTTTCTCTCATTGCGTGCAGCGTTGTCTTCGCTTTATCCCTATGGTTGAATATCTTGAAAAAGAAACGTCTCCGCAAGATTGTCCGCGTGGTGTAGGTTCACGGATTAATCCCGTTGGGTTATTTCCAGTTCCAACCAGTGGTCCCCGACTGCTCCATCAGATGATATCCTGCCTGTGGGAAGTGCACATGCGAACTGGTGGGCCTAATTTTGCTAAACACTAGTTTTTTCTGAACGTTTCAATCAAGAGACCTAGAAATAAAATGGCCCAAGGGAGAAATTGAACACGCCAAACGTGCTATGTAATCAATTGGTCATAATACGTTGTCATCCCTTTGATATTAATGGGATTTTCTCGTCATCTCGTGGGCCTCATTCGCGCACAATTAAGCTCAAATGGCTTCTCAAGATTAACTTATCTCAATAATTCTTAAAATAATGACATAAATCGTTATCGTGGTGTACACCATAATCTATGTACCATATTGCTGTACCATATCTCTCTGTACTGTATCGCTGTATGCACAATATATCCGTGTCATCTCTGTGTCATCTCTGTGTCATATCTCTGTACCGTATCTCTGTGTCATATCTCTGTACCGTATCTCTGTGTCATATCTCTGTACCATATCTCTGTGTCATATCTCTGTACCGTATCTCTGTGTCATATCTATGTACCGTATATCTGTGTCATATCTCTGTACCGTATCTCTGTGTCATATCTCTGTACGGTATATCTGTAATATCTCTGTGTCATATCTATGTACTGTATCTCTGTGTCGTATCTCTGTACCGTATCTCTGTCATATCTATGTACCGTATATCTGTGTCATATCTCTGTACCGTATCTCTGTACCGTATCGCTGTCATATCTCTGTGTCATATCTCTGTACTGTATCTCTGTGTCATATCTCTGTACCGTATCGCTGTCATATATCTGTACCGTATCTCTGTGTCATATCTATGTACCGTATCTCTGTCATATCTCTGTACCGTATCTCTGTGTCATATCTCTGTACCGTATCTCTGTACCGTATCTGTGTGTCATACCTCTGTACCGTATCTTTGTGTCATATCTCTGTACCGTATCTGTGTGTCATACCTCTGTACCGTATCTGTGTGTCATACCTCTGTACCGTATCTTTGTGTCATATCTCTGTACCGTATCTTTGTGTCATACCTCTGTACAGTATCTCTGTACAATAACAATGTGGATGTCCAGAAGCGCATATTGATACTGTAATAATATGTAAGTAAATGTTAATTTTAATAATGAGAAATGCTCTATTAGCCAGACATATATGTTACAAATGGCATAAGACGAGTAGGTTCGGTGGCACTCGTCTTAAAAGTCAGGACTGTCGCTTTAATATAAACGACAAAACATTGACATCGCATGATGCTATTCCTTTTGCACCGAAAGACCTATTTGTCCAAGTGTCGATATAACCGGGCGTTTGACATCCAATAACCGCTTATTAATGACCAATGTGTTACAGTGGTGTTAAACAAATAAACTTTATCACTGTCACGTTGAAAGTATGGTATTAAACTATTAATGCTCGTTATTGCAATTCTGATCTTATTTATTTCAAACTTCCTTCTAATAATTATGTCTATAAAGGACATGATCGTGACAAACTATGGTTATTAATAGTGTATCTATCGTCATGTTTTAAATCAACTGTGAAGGCGATACTTCCATATCAATGTTAACATCCTGTCAACGAACAACACGGCTCTCCAATTAATAACCAATATCTAGCCCAAGCGGCGTCTGAGACAAGTTAATAAGATTGAAAGTATGAGTTTAGCTATGCAATCAATTAGTTCTGTCCTCAAGAATGCTGTTAATTAAGCGATGTACATGTAATATTATACATAGCGTTACGTGAGCGTGTTTTGTAAATCATTATTAGTATCAATGTAGAGACAAGGATATTTGTCTCTATTTCAAAACGAACACTAACATGACGCATTCGTTAGACGTATAATGTTCAAACCGCTGAGCGATGCGTTTCTGTAGGTGGCTGGACCTGGACACAAATGCCACATCGTGACGAGATGCGGAAAGAATTTAATAATGTATTATATTAAAATGATCTTTAAGATTGTGATGGCTGAATTCTAAAGTTCGCAGTCAAATCCAAATAATACAGACGCTACACCGTGCGTTAGCATCTAATGCTATTTGTAACGTCTTGCTGGCTAATAAAGCACGTCTCATTATTAAAACTAACATTTACTTACACCTTATTCCTTACGAAATCAATACTGGTTTATTCTCGGGCGATATTTATCAAGCGACTTAACTCAGAAATAAAACTTAAGTGTAAGAAAAAACTTAAGTCTCTACGATTGTGACTTCAGTTCTGAGAACAAAACAACCCCTAGACATAAGTTTTGGACGTTTTTTACTTAAGTTTCCTCCAGAGGTGTCTTAAGAATTCTACAAAAACTTAAGCTTACATGTACGTTGTTGTCTTACCTTATTCAATTTAATGAAACTTAAGTCAAACCTTAAGAAAAACTTAAGTTGCTTGATAAATACCGCCCCTGGTCATCCAAATTGTTATAGTGGCTTGTTTATATTTTTCCATAATACCCGTAATTTGCATCATGTTATTGTAGAAAAGTCCAGGAACCATACCAAGCTACTACAAACGCATTGGATATACATATTGTATATTGATATTGTAAGCAATAAAGGTAAGTAAACGTTAATTTTAGACAGCAACATGTTGCAAATAACATTGCGCATATACGGTGTTAAAACTCGGGAGTACATGTATGTCTGCAATAACACAGTTCTGTAAATTAGTCTAATATTAATCTGATAAGAGTTAGAAAATACAATGTCCACTACGGTTCCTCTTTTTATATTTAATTACATGTACATGTATATGTACTCAGCGCATTCTGTCATAATGTATTGGGTGGAGATGCAGGACTGGTGGCCTGTTTCAATTTGACATCACAACGACCAAATTCTGACTGTATGAACCATGAATTCAATCTGCTTTAGGGAATTGTTTAACCAATTTGCACTTTAAAAAAGTGACACATGCAAAATTGATAATATCACGTCACATAGAAACATTTCCGCAAAACGTATAAATGTATGCAAATACCTGCCCCATCTGCACTAGCAATGCAGTTAAAATCTAGTGGAGCAAAGAAAATAAATCAGTCTTACTGGTGGATCGATTAACTTTCTTTTACCTAAATCAAATCCAGAATGTTGAAGAATGTTTGTACAATTGCGTTATTGGTTTTAGCGTGATTCAAAGATGTAACACGGCGGTTCTAAGTCGTAAAACGTAATATTATTGTACCCAAAATACATGCAGATGTACGTAAATGAATGCACGTTGACAACACACACATAATTAAATATATATTAGTTAGTTATAACTAATTTACGTGCCTAAAAAGCACTAACGTCGGCAATATTTTTCAAATGCGCAACTGTTATCAGTTTTGTCTATGTCTCACTGTGTATAATTATATTAAGATAACCAAATATCAATTATGTACAGATATTGTTTGAGGCCGTATACGATGAGAGTCTGACCTTCTGGTATTATTCCATTACACAACGATTATCATTGTATTTATCTACAGAACTTTGACTGACTAACTGACTGTATTGGTTTTAGGTGCCTTGTCCGTTGAAGGTTTAGACATTCCTGCCTTGGGTACGGTCCGCAGTCAAAGGTCAGGAACCAATACCAAGGATGTACTAATGTATTTGCATATGCTTACATTATTTAATTTGTACTATTAGTAACATTTTAAATTTAAAGTTGTGTGACGAAATTGCGCATAAACATGTTTGAACATCATCTTAGAAATAATATGTGGTTGGAAATATACATCATATTTCACTCAAAAGTGGAACTTCAGCGTAATACTGGTTTTATTATGGTGTAAGGAGTGTACATTAACAGTTTCAGAAGGTTTGAACAAATTTCAAGTATATTTGCTATGGAAATACTACTGCTGTACGTTCCTAAACTACGGTACCTACCCGTTTCAAATTGCTATAACTTGCTTAATTTGTAACTTACAGGTACGAGTTTTATATCATCTTAAAGTAAAATTGTTCTGCTCTTTCTGAATATGTGCATATCTAAAAAATGATAACAAACATTTTACTTATGGTTTTTGTCAGCGAGAGTCTCAAACGGGTTATAAAGCACGAAACTTGCATTTACATGATAAAAGATAAAGATGAAGTGTGTTTGTTTCACGATGCCACTGGAACACATCGATCATAAATCAGCTGTTATTGGACGTCAGATGCATGGTTGTATTGACACATGGTCTGAGTAAACCCGCTATCGCCGCTTCATGAGTTACTCTTACCGGAAAGCAGCAAGGGGTCTTTTATGTGCACTATCCCATAGACAGCATAGCACACAACACGGAATTTGATAAACCAGTCGTATATCACTGGCTGGAACGGAAAATAGCCCATTAAATATTTTGCGCTGTGGGCATTTACATGAAGTCATGCGGTATTATTGTCAACCTGTTCATAAAGGTTAGGTAGAGGACCCACCGGGGCTGAGACTGAGGACGATTTCTCAGTTGCAGCACCCTCTACAACATCCATTGGATAGATGAAAGCGTTAAACCACATTACCCGTGACCCGATCCACCGAGACGTCTGTGTGCAAATGTTATTAGTAGGTTATCTTTGACAAATCATTTAACTCATACATATTTTAAAGGTTTCATTATTGTCTAATTTGCCACGTCTCAGGTCGGTTCTATTTTAGCGTTAAATAGCACAACGCGAGCACCTTGGGGATTCGAACTGGCGTCACAATAATAAAACTCAACATTGTTATCGGCAACATCTCATACTAGCCGCCAAATTACTTAAATTAGAATACAGCACGTCTTCATATAAATAAAAGTGTCGTGAATTATAACACGTTTGAGACGGTGTACCTAGTCCATGCAAACCATGGAGCTATAAAATAAATAAAAAAGTCTGTTCAGTCTATAGATGCTTATTAAAACTCCGTTCAAATTCCTTTCAGGAATGAAATTGGCATTATTGCCCTTTAAAACGATCATAATCAGACACGTCTGCCGCCATTAGAGGATGATCATATTAACATATCGTCGGTTTGGTGTGTTAAAGGCACCGTAGGGAAGGTTTTGTTCGGCTTTTGCGAACACTTGGTGTCATAACTGTTTAACTATTGATCCACGTCTGAATTCCGCCACGTCTATACGTTGAAAACTCCTGGAATCTCTAGTATATACAAAGAATCGCTTTTAATGATTTTAATCATGTTCGGCTTGGTAATGATGGCAATAATGTTGTGTCATTCGTCTTAACTAAACTCAGTGCCTTTAATGGGCCAGTCCCGACTTTTAAGACGAGTGCCACCGAACGTGCGCGTCTTATACCATTTGTAACAGATATTTCTGGTTAATAGAGCATTTCTTATTATTAAAATGACCACTTAAGTACATATTATTACTTACAATATTCATATGTGTATATCCTGTGTGTTTCTGGACATCCAAATTGTTATAATAGCTTTCTGTCATTTTGTCTAACATAATTTAGTACATGTACGTGTACACAAAACTCAAAGGACTACATTAAGATACTACATTGGATACACATAATTATTGATATTGTAAGCAATAACACGAAAGTAGATGTTAATTTTAGTAACACAAATGCTGTATTAGACAGAAATATGTTACAAATAGCATTAACTGCGCAGAATTCGTCTAGAAACTATGTACTGTGCCTTCAAATGTCGCTAGGGAAATAGTCGGCCATTCCTAACCGTGTTACTGTTGGTTATGGAATTTATTTCCCATAGACAAGCTTAAAATGAGAAGGAAAGTACGGTTACTGCATTACTTCACTCTTGTGCATAATAAAGGAAAGCAAAGATAAGACTATTATAATTAAAGACCGTACAAGTTAAATCTCTGGAGTTGCTAAACGACTCCACTGGAGAACATTAATTAATAGTTGTCGGATGGCAAACGTACAGTAAAGAGAATCGCTCGGAGTAGAAATAACATTGGGTCTCGGTTCGCTGCAATCCAAAATGCTATTTATAGCGATCGATGCGTATAATATTATAAACGGAGCAATTTAACGTCATATAATGACATAATGAGGGAGGGAGAGAGAGAGGGAGAGAGGGAGAGAGGGAGAGAGAGAGAGAGAGAGAGAGAGAGAGAGAGAGAGAGAGAGAGAGAGAGAGAGAGAGAGAGAGAGAGAGAGAGAGAACTATTCATTTTTGCTAGCTATGCCTGGAAACCTTTTTGAATAATAATAAATATTGATCACATATACAGGAAATAAGTGAGAGGTGTCACGAAACGAGGCAGTAATGTAACAAAGAGATGAATTAGTTTTGATCCGAGAGTCATTTTTGCAAATCAATGCTTGTATTGTGTTCATTAACTCCAAGCATTCACTCTTATCAATAACTCTGCTCGACATGGAAAGCGCACCTGACCTTCTTCATAAACAATTTCCGGATTTTCTCAATAACTAAGTGATCTTTAATCGAACATATGTATAATGTACCTATACACCCACAGATGGTGAAAAAAGATTAACATGTTGTCCTTTATTTGGAATAACAATGATTTAGTCCAACGTATTCAAAACAAAAAGTCATCAACCGTACATGTACTTATATGTTGTTGATGTTGCCTAGTTGTAAGACGTATGCCACTGTGATTCGGGTTATTTATTTAGTTACTTATAACGTATTTACGTGCCTATATCCAATTAATGGTCAAGCACGTCTGTCCCGCTCATGCAATCCAGCTGCCACGACTATACCTGCCCAGGACATATTTTAATGTCAGCATTATAGAGGAAACCCGCTGCTTATTACTAAACAGAAAGGGATCTTTTATATGTAGACAGGACAGTACATACCACGGCCTTTGTTAGCCATTAATCCATTGCCGGGCTTGCTTTCCTTTTACACCAGGAGCCGGTTTAATGAGCAACGATTATCATAGCGTAACGTTCTCCTGACGATTACGCTGCCACAGTTGTGTGTATCGATAACAGCGGCCACGATACTAAATTGACCACTGTGACTGCTTCATTGTCCTCAAATATTGTTATTTACGCAATCGTAGTGTAACGTCATGGCTAAGGCAGTCGCAAGTGACGTTATAACCTCTCCATTAAACCAGCCCCTGGTGCTCTATCCAGTACACCACGGAGAGCGGTTAGTGGGGTTATTAATCGACTGGTGCAACATACCACCGTCATGCACGTCCCGTCCCGGCCGCTGCTTCAGCCTCAACTTCGGTGTGATTCTGATCTTTATCGTATGAGTTACGACAACGTGTAAACGCCTTTAGTTATCATACAAGAGTTTAATCAAGAGCGTAATCCATACCAATTGTTGCAAAAAATCATTTGCTTGTTCTATTTTCTCATCTATTTTATCTTTCCCATTCTTTCTATTGCATCGTTAATATTGAGATAGTAGTCATAATTGATACACAATTTTACTTTTAACATAATCAATACTGTGATATATCATCCAGATATCGAACAGTTTTTCATTGCAAGGTAATAAAAACGTACAAAAAAACCCCGTGTTTAATTACGTAATCTTTTTTATATTTAAAAGAAAGATCCAATTTGAAATATTTATTTGTATTGTTAGTTTGCTGCTTTTGATCAAATCTAAAAGACAAAACATTGGCATGGCCAAATGTGCACACGGTAAATTGATATTGCGACAAAGTGGCATGTACTCACGATGGCATGTACTCACATCAAAGCCAAAGCAGAGATGATACAGTGTTCGCAGACGGTGTGAATACGAAGTATGCTGCTCCACCGCTGGCACCAGGACCTGTCGTGTACACAACCATATTGTTTGTCTATCGTCTTCATCTAAACTATCTTTTAGTAGACATGTGCAATCTGACCAAATTAGATGACTGACTGATTGACTGTCTGACCGACCGACCGACCGACCGACCGACCGACCGACCGACTGTAGGAAACTAATACGACACATGCATCATTCGTCAAAGTAAACTTAATAAGGAACACGACAGTTAAACAACTACGTTTGTTATTAAAATAATTAGTTTAACACATTTTTCCATGAGTAGCAAGAGATCTTTGATATTATGCCATTTTGCGCAGACAAGGAATTCCGCGGAAGTGTAGTGCACAGGAGTTTGTGTGGAAAACAATGTATTGTATGACTGATGAGCGTCGAACCCTCGACCTCTCACTCTTCACACTACAACTACTGCACCCCTGAAGCCATCTTATCAATCCATGATGTATAGATTTGGTGATACAACGTATTTGTTATTTAATTTCACGGGAGTGGGACGTAGTCCAATGGTAGAGCGTCTGCCTGAGGCTCGATAGGTCCGAGGATCGATCCTCCTCAGGGTACATTTTCAGTTATTTCCCTTTCCAAGTGGTCTGCCAAAGGCCGTGGTATGTGTTATCCTGTCTGTCGGAAAGTGCACATTAAAGATCCCTTTGTGTTATTCGAAGAAGAGTAGACTATGGCGGTAGCGGGTTTCCTCTGTGACCAGGTGTCAGTACAACCGATTAATAACCAATGTGTTCCAGTGGTGTCGTTAAACATAGAAACTTTATCTTTAATTTTTGGCGTAACTAGTTTCTATTTATTCTTCTAGATCTTGTATTCATCGCATGCATTATCGTCGTTCGTTGCAAGGAAGCAATTTATTTTGAAATAGGAAATAACATGCACAATAAACGGAATTTGCTGTCAGTGAAAGATTTCGTAGCTGACAGAGCAATAAGCTTTGACATGTTTCATTTAAAAATTTAAAAAATGTCGACCAATATAACGACATGTTCGTGTTAGTTGGTGAATGTGTTGGAGGAGATAACAATAAACATAGAAATCTGATTTACAAAATGCTTCATTTGAGTGATCTCCTGAGGAATTAAACTATTATCTTTGATTTTATTTGTTGGTGTTCTGCGTGGCTTATAATCCACTCTTCATCAATACCAAAGAAAAAACCTTTAAACTATTGAATGTTGCGTGACTCAATCATTTCGCCAGGTCTGTAAATTTCCAACCGAAGAATATCTGGCAAATTTTTTTGGGTATTATTATGTTAAGAAATATTCATAATTATTAATGTTTTTTAATAATAAATCGTATTCTACAATTCAGAATATTAGGTTACGGGTGTTGGCCAGCGCAGATTATCTTTGGGTAGGAAGGATAAAACATATTTAAATATAAATTATACTCTGGGGTTCTTTTCTTCCATTAAAAAAATATTATTGGTATGTTTTATATACATACTGAATAAAGCTCACGTATTACATTATTGCTGCATTAACGCTTTGCTTCCTTTTAATTTCCCCATCCTTGCGTCAATACGTATTTATTCTATTTTATAAAATATTAAGACAATTTTGTTTTCGCAAAGAAATAGCAGAAAGGTTTAAAAATATATATTTATAGAATACTTATTAAAATTTTGTTAAGTGGTAGGATAAATATAATAGTAAATAGGTTTAAAAAAATATATTCATACTATAGAATTCTTATTAAAATTGTGTTAAGGGGTATGATAAATATAATAGCAAATAGGTTTAAAAAATATATTTATAGAATTCTTATTTGTTATTGGGTATGGTAAATATGTAATGTTATTATATTTTCTGATTATAGGTAATGGAAAGCGCTCAGATCCTAGGCTAGCGGGTGTGGAGGAAGCGCAGAGAAGGAGCAACATATTGAGAGAGATTCTCTTAAACCGTTCATATCAGCCAAGTGAATTTATGGACATACAAAACCAACCCCAAGACTCTGGTGTTAATGATTCTCCAAGTTATAATAATTACGAAGCGGACGAAAACGATATATCTTCTGTATCTACTAAAAGTCCGTCTGATGTCAGTAGATTACTATCATTGTTGCGGCTTTTCGTAAGTAGTACAATTGTTTTCAAAGACTAATAATTTATTATAATTATAGTCTATCACATACCACCAAACATGATGTTTTATTCTGAAGCAACATGTTTTTAAAAACATACACCCACAGTTGAAGGACAATTCCATTTATTGTGTTCAAAATGGTATCCTTGTACAAGTTAAAAGTGCTGAACTGAAGCATTGGTTTTAGGTGCCTGTATCCAATTAAGGTTTAGACACCCCCACCATGAGTACGGTCCGCCAT
>JAULBR010092676.1:0-12134 GCA_032355825.1 Melanodrymia aurantiaca
GTCCACAACTGGTCTAGCAAAGGCCGTGGTATGTGCTAACCTGTCTGTGGGAAAGTGCATATGAAAGATCCCTTGCTTGAACCTTAATTGGATATAAGCACGTAAATAAGTTATAGCTAACTAACTAACTAAAAGATTTCAGTTGATGTTATTTTACAATAGCCTGTAGCAGGCGAGTGCAAACTGAACTTGTACTTGCTGTATTTGTGGCGGCCAAAAGAACAAACTAGTTTATTGTAGTATGTAGTCCATTATAATCACATCACTGCACCAGTCTGGTATGATAAATTCATTGCTGTTGTCTGCGATGCATTGATTGGCTCGTATTGATTAGTACCTGACACACGTGTTCAGTGATAGCACTTACTTCATGCATTATATATTACTGTTGTATTAGTTAGATCAAGCCTGCTGTTACGCTTGGAAAACTGCTGTAAATCATGAAATATTAGTCACCTTCATGTTTAACCAAGCTGCATAAGACTTGTCAGTGAGATCAATATATAGTGATCAGATGTCCATTGATCTATTGAAGTATAGCATGCATAGTAATGCTGTAATGTTAATTAGTCCTGAAACATAAACTTTTATTTGACTCTTGGTAATTTTTATATCTTCAATAAAGTTTTAAAATTTACAGTTTTAATCAATCTGCATTATTTACATGTTCATTGGTTGGATTCCTTTTTAATTAGTGATTTTTCAGTAATTGATTATAATTGATAATTGGTCATAAATGAGATTTCATAGAAAGTTAAATTTAACTTACCATGAAATCTCATAGTCAGCCATATTTGTTCACAGAATTAAACTTATTTGCAACAACACATGTTTTTCTTCATATAATTTATAGTAATATTTAATCGTATAAAAAAAAAGTAAAAATTTAAATATTAAAATCATTAGTTCTAAACTACAGGCAACCAATTTTCTGTGATTATCTAACATGAAAATGCAGCCAATTATGATCACTGAAAAGACAATTTTGCTATTATTAGACTTACATAAATTCTCAAATTACATCCTGTTATAGATTTTAGAATCTACTTCTGTCTTGTAGCATTTTTTCACATTGTACAAGTTTACATATCAATATCGGATATTTTAGTCCAGTAATTGCTGTCGTACACATCATCTTGTGTGTCTTACTTAGGCTTTGCCAGATTATACTGCCAGATTAAGCTTTGTGTACACTATATGTTGCCGGATTAGCATTTATGTACACAATATATTACCTGATTTTGCTGGATACATAAAACTGTTTCCCTTGGTAGTAATATTGTCAGGGCTGGTGAAGCACTGTTGCGTTAGACTGGTTGTGTCGTGTGAGTGGATACAGGAGTCTCGTGTCCTGTGAATGGATACAGCGGGTCGCGATTGTGCGAACTCAGCCAGGTGTGTGCAGGTTTATTGTGTTGACTTTGTGCATAACAAGTACGAGGACAATTCAAGTCGGACCTCATGACAGGATGTCTGTTTATACTCATAAAATATTTTCTTTAGTTCGCGCTTACGAATTTTGAAAAAGAAACTCGCCAAGAGTAAGGAGTTAGTGGATTAATGGTGATGGATATATTTTCATAAACCAGGTACGGTTAATTTGTATTTTAATATGGATATAGTTTAACTCTACAGCAACATAATATATGGACATGTGCATATCGCCATGAATATTTGAAAAGGATTTTTTGTGTGTAAAGTTTTATCATTGTTATTTTATGTATATGTATAATTGCCACAACATTGGTCCATGAAAGGTCGTGTGTGCTATCCTGTCTGAGAAATTGTACATAAAAGATCCCTTACTGTTATTTGGTAAGAGTAGCCTATGTGGCGGCAGCAGGTTTTCTCTTGCTGAGTGTCAATATAACCATGCGTTTGACATCCAATAACTGCTTATTAATTATCAATGTGTGTCATATAACAAAAGTTTGCTATAGTAATTATTCGCATGGTTATAATATTTGCAGTCATATGCAAAAATGACCTACATGCGAGTAATTCCCATGTTACAGTAGTTTTCACTGCCATGTTGTAGCTGGTGTATATTACCGGTATATAGGCTAATTAATGACGGATAAGCAGGTGTTATAGCGGCTGACATGGACAGGTGACTGTTCGGTATAAGTCTGTGGTTGTTAGATGTGTCTCGCCGGTATACTCTATTGAGTGAACTAATGTGTTCAAATACAGACCAGGAGCTGTAGACCAGGGTAGACCGCAGGGGCTATGACCCCCACTTTTTAAGACTTTTTGACACATTATTTTTTTGACTATATAATTTTTTTATTTTCACTCATGGCGTCGCCCACTTTTACTTGGTACCCACATCCCTTCCACGTTTTACCATGATTTTCAGCCATTGCAGACCACCCAATTGTTCTGTATATTGAGAGAACTTGTGTAAACATGGACCGCCATCAAGGTAGAAATTTGTTCTATGACACTCCTCATCTGCCCATCTTTCTGTCTACAAGCTGCATGTGTTAAATTTATATTAATTTAACTTATATTAGACAATACTCTATTGACAGTAATTGTATTTAAACCTAAACCATCCCCAGTGTACAACCCAGTTCTTTGATGTCCCCCCATCTATCTGCCTTCTAAGAAATAAATGAGTTATATTCTAATAAAAAATTCCTCCGATTATAACACACCGAATAAAACCAACAAGGATTTTACATAATAAATCTGATTTGTGACAAATGAAAGACGATTTCTGATATTCATTCCATCAGTCTAGCAAGGGACGGACGTGCAGTGCTGGCGATGGAACAAAACCTGTCTCGTTGCTGCTGTGCTCAGCATTATGTCCAGGGATTCAATTGTTGCCAACGGATGGTCAATACTTGACCCAAGATTACATTTTGTACTGTTCTGTGAAATCCCAAGGTCGGCCAATTCTGGGTTCTGTGGCTGGAACTGTGTGGTATTGATCTGGGAGTAATGGTTGAAGAAAGCCGATATCTGTCTGTCGTTGACTGTCATGTCCTGTACTCTGCTGGCGATCAAGAAACCTCTGTTCAATGTGATGGCATCACATTCCGAGTCGTGTAAAACACACACACTGCAGCAATGTGTTCTTTGAAAAGATTCTTCTGGGGACCATGTAAGTGTTGTGTTTTGACAATGTCACAGACACTGTGCACTATTTGTGTTATGTTGTACAAGCATGTCCCTGTTTAAAATTGATAGCGCTGATTGTTACGATCTAAAGAGGTGGCTATGCTTTGGAATTTATTAGCGTAACTGTCAGATTATGTGACCTGCGTCTGGTAACTGCACTTTGATTGGTCGTCAATGCATGTAGGTTATCTTCATTGTAATATGCAACATGTGCAGGTTATTACCGTCTGTCAGTTGATTTCTATTTTTATCTTACCTGGAACCACTACCATTATGAATTAATTATGGCTGTCATTGGTGCCATAATGGCTACCAGTCGGCCAGCTGCATCTGACACACATTCGATATTACTCCTTCTCTATTGTTACATCAGCTAAACAATAGACCCGAAACAATGCTTTTAGCCTAATAGTTATTTTATAATGCGTTTAGAACTTTCTGCCAGATTCCAATTATTGATATTATGTAGTTTAATTATACTGTACGGAGTGAACTTTTTACTCAAGTTATTTAATGAGAGTAACCTTTAAGTTACGGTTGTATAAAAGAAGAAAGCTTCCGGGGCATATCGAGGTCCACTGACAAACTAATAAGGAGTAACATTAACTACAGTTCTGATTGGTAGTAATAGGTAATGATTTTTTAAACCAATACTGCTATATATTCCTAATAAATTCATATACTTAAAATTATGTATTCAGCAGTTGTTATATAAGGTAGATTTGAGGTTGAAACATTAATAGTGTATTAAAAAATACAAGTGATTTCTTTTTATTCTAAATTGACTGTTACTACATTAAACATACTAACATTCTTTAAATCTTTTTAAATGTCATGTAACACTCCATTTTCCTGCTAGAATATTAAATGCAAATGTGGTAATCTTTTTATAAGTCAACTACCTGGTTTTTATGGGCTATTGTCTGTCCCAGCCAGTGATACACCACTGGTTTATCAAATTCTGTGGTGTGTGCTATCCTGTCTGTGGGATAGTGCACATAAAATACCCCTTGCTGTTTTTCTGAAGAGTAGCCCAGGTAGCGGCGACAACGGGTTTCCTCTGAGACCATGTGTCAATATAACCAAGTGTCTGACGTCCAATAACAGCTGATTTATAATCAATGTGTTCCAGTGGCATCGTTAAACAAACTTTTACTACCTGGTGGGTTGAAACATTAACCAGTTGGGTTATTTCCCATTCTAACCAGTGATCTATTAATGGTCAATCAAAGGCTGTGGTGCATGCTATCCTGTCTATGGAAAGTGCACATAAAATATCCCTTGATGATATTCAAAGAGTAGCCTATGTGGTGGCAGAGGGTTTCCACTGTGACAAAGTGTCCATATAACCATGTATTTGACATCCAATAACTGCTGATTTATAATCAATGTGTTCCAGCAGCTGCTTAATGTGTAAGAATCCCTTATATCCTTGCACACAGATTAAACAGGTGTGGTCCATGAAAACACACATCCACCTCCATGCAGACAGATTAAAGAGGTATGGTCTACATAAACTCACTTGCTCATACAAGATTAGACCAGTCCGGTACATATAGATTATATCTCAACCTTTACAAATCCCAATTGGAAAGTGTTGGACCATTCTGAGACCTTCACTTTGATGGAGAGCATGAGAATGTGATAAGATCTTCCCATTGATGTAAATACACCTGAGAGTTTCCAACTGACAGCAACATATATCAGACCTGTCAACCATCTTGGATTCCACAAGAATCTCCTGTTATTTCACCATTCCTTCTTTTGTCCTGGGCATATCACAATTGTCTAGGAATACACATTCCTTTCCCATTTTAGCAATTTTCAGTTTTTGTAATCTAGTGAAGTGTTCTGAGTGCACTGTTTTTTGTGTGGTTTTTTTAATCGTCGGACTTTTGGAAAGTGCATATAAAATATGCCTTTCTGCTAATTGAAAGTAGTAGCCTATGTGGCAGCAGCAGATTTCTTCTGATACCAAGTGTGCTTGACATCTAACAGTCGATGATTATTGAATAATGTGCTCTTGTGGCATCGTTAAACAATCCAACTTTAACCTTTTTATGAATATTCTATATATTTTGCTTTTACTTCATATGCAATTTTACTAATATCTCGTTTACATATTCAATGAAATTTGACTTACCGTATTAATTGTCAAGTACTTGTTCTTGCTTGTTATCCATTAATAAGTAGTTTAATTGCAAAGTACAGATGAGTGATATTGGTCAAGTTTTTCTCATATCTGATTAAATAACATGCGTTTGACATTTATTTACTCCTACTAATCCACCACTAGTCCATTAAAGGATGTGGTGTTGTGCTATCCGGTCTGTTGGAAAGTGCGCATAAAATATCTCTTGCTATTATTTGGTAAGATTAGCATATGTGGAAGCAGTATTTCTCTGTAACCAAATGTCAATATAGCTGTGCATTTAACGTTTGATAACTGCTGATCAATAATCACTGTATTCCTGTGGCGTTGTTAAACAAACATTATCTTTTGCTCACCAACAGGGTAGTACATACCATAACCTTTGGTGTACCTCTTATAGACCACTATTTGGAAAGTGCTCCTATTATATCTACCGAGTACAGACTAGGTTTACTCGCACCACAATCATTGAAGTTCATTACATTGGTCTATATTATAATGTTAGTCTAAAAAGGTTTTTCCTTTAAGTGATGTGCAAATAATCAAGAGATATATTTTAATCTTTTGCCGACATCTGCAGAAAGAATAAACAAGATGTCTGTCTACCAACAGAGACACTCTTGGCGCAGTTTGCCTATTATCAAAAGTTCCTCGAATCTAAAGATTTACTAATTATCAGATGCACATGGTGTTTCCCGTACCCTAATTACCTGAACCTACACAGGTAAATCCTGCACCGTACGCCTGCTGTGTGCCTGCCTTCAGGTGCTACGGGATATTAGATCAAACCAAGTGATGTGCAGTATGTCCTACGACTAAACAATTTGTTACAATAATACACCAAAGCAATGGCTCTTGTCACTGCACATTATGTTGGTCTGTTTATGGCACCAGGAAACCCTTGGTTCAGTAATGAAGTGACAAATTAGCTTGTGAGAGGTTCGAGAGATGGATAATAAGATAGAGATAGAGCTAGGAGCTGTGTATGTTCTTGTTCACGAATGGCAGAATGCACTGACTACTTTATAATTGAATGTGTCCTGCCCAAGGGTCCAGTTAGTTCCACTGACCGTAGACAGAAGTGTGTGTGAGATTCTGGACACAAAGCTTCCATAAATGTTAAATTAATGTTACAAGTCGAGCATTAAATTGGAGACATCCGTGGTAGAAGCAAAGCACAGTGATCAATAGTTGGAAGAGTTTGTATTTCTTATTGTGTGCAACCTGTGCATTGTCTGAACATTGTCTGGGAACTGGTATAGGACATTAATAATGGAAACATTTGCTTCCAGTTTGGAATCGGTTGATCAAGATGTTTCAGGGGCACTATATAACCTATATAGTATGATGTTACAATCATGTCATTCAGTCTGCAGTTTGATGGACTTGGATAGTTGGAATAGTTTTGTATTTAATGAAGACACACTTGTTGTATTGCTAGGAAACCAAGATGTGATTGATCATCAACTTGAAGTGTGTGGATATTGATGTTTTGGTTTTCACTATGGACCTTGCAAGTTCTTTTGTCTTGTATTAATGTTGATTGAATCTGCAATTTGAACGAACTGTCGGAATAAGTTTTTGGATGTGGTGAACTTTCTTGTTCTATTCAACATTTGAATCTATATGCAACAATATGGAAATCTTGTACATGCTCATGTGCTTCCATAGTGAAATAATTGGATCTGGATAATTATGTTTATAAATCAGATCTGTCAGTTCTTGTATTAATGTTACAATAACTCCATTGAATATGCAGTTTGTGAGACCTCTTGAAAGCTGTCTGGTCTGGTATGATGATATCATGTATATTGAAACAGTGAGGCATTGAAGCAGGATTTCTTTAATAATTCATGTAACAACCACACACTTGAAGCTATAATAAACTCGTATACAGTTGTTTTTATTTACGTTACACTGGAAACGAACGAAATCTAAATGGCAAATTGACATGCTGCAAGATAAGTTGAAGATGAATTGTTGTTTCATTACTTATCTCAAATCTACTTCAAGAGATATTTACAAACAGGAATAAACACATACATGTGTTTTACTACAAACATTTTTTATTTTATTCCTGACGTCTTTTCAAGAATTGCCTGCATATTTAAAGATAGCGTTGTGAGGTGTTTAGTTTTATGTTGCTGGTGTTGAATTGTTGATATGGGAAGTGTGCAGGGACGGGGAGTTGGCAGTGGTGAGTTTTATTATATATATATAGATCTTGTTAACGTTATTATTACATCGCAACTACATTCTTCCTTCACTGCTGATGTCTACATTCATCCATCCATCCGTCTGTCCTTCCATCCATCCATCCATCCGTCAATCTGTGCAGCTGTCCATCCATCCATCTGTCCATACACCAGTGCATATGTCCATCCATCCATCTGTCCCTCTGTCTGTCTGTCCATCCATCTGTCCATCCATCTGTCCCTCTGTCTGTGCATCCATCCATCCATGCATGTACAATATACAAAATAACAAAAGCTTTGGAAACTGGCATTCCACATTTGCCATGAGCTTGATATTCTTGTCTGTTTTTTGTATTTTATTAACTTTTTCTGTATTTTCCTTCTTTTATACACGTATAGACTGTTGTCTGATACAATTTGAAATTTTGTTACTCATATCACTTTTTAACCTATTTTTATGTAGAATGTTATCTGGAGATCTATGTATTCATACAGAAAACAGCTTTTACTAGTAACACTTGATTCACCCAGTTAACTTTGATTGTACCTCTTGTGCTGTGTTGTACTTGCTTTGCACGGAGTGGCACCTGTTGTGCTGGGAGTGGAACCTACTGTGTTGTGAGTGGCACCTACTGTGCAGTAAAGAACACCTCACTTATGTTGTCATAATTTAACAGTTATCGGTGTATGGGAATACAAAGTAAACTAATACCATTGACACACAAAATATTCAAAACATATCGAAGCACATCTAATCCATTTATTCCAAGTTGCAGACATATCAAATATGGTTAAGAAAAGCTTTTAAAAATATGCCACAATTCTAATGCATATAATTATACGGGTGTAAATTGGCATTCACTTCCATTTGTTTTTTATTTTATTTAATGACATTTTTTATTACCTTAAGTAGAAACAACAGTTTTTGAGAAACTTATATTGTGATATGATGTATGTACAGTCAATCCTGTCTTAGGCAGCCACCTAAATGAGTAAATAAAAGTGGCTTCTTTAGACAGGTGGCTGCTTAATACAGGTCATAATGCACTAAAATTGATGATTTGGGAGAATATTATTGTGACCCTTTAATACAGGTGGCTGCTTAATACAGGTGGCCGCTCAAGCAGGTTTGACTGTAGTTTGTTTTAAGGACACCACTGGAACAAATTGATTATTAATCAGCGGTTATTGCACGTCAGACGCATGGTTATATTGACACATGGTCTCAGAGGAAACGCGTTGTCACCGCTACATGGGCTACTCTTACCGAAAAACAGCAAGGGGTCTTTTATATGCACTATTCAATAGACAGAATAGCACACAACACGGATTACAGGTTGGAATGGAAAATAACCAAAAGGATCCCCTGAGGAGGATCCCTCCTTTGACTCATTGAACCGCAGGCGGACGCTCTACCGCTAAGCTACGCTCATCTCCTCTATTGTAAGCAATAAAATGTAAAAAAATTGAATGTAAATCTTAATAAAACACAACCATGATAATAATTATATCACTATCTTGCTTCAAATACACATGTATAAACACCACCCCTTTTCTAAAATCCTGCAAACCTCAGTAAAAAATACAGACATTCTGGTATAGAAAAAAAATGTCATAATTATATCAAAGGACAGATGAGAGAATGCTGAATAAATGTTTATTTATATAAAAAAACCGCCTAAAGTCGTTCACGTTAAATATGGCGCGCAACTGTCTATGACTCTTATATGAGCCCCTGGGATTACTTGATCAAGCTAATTTAGCTGCGAAACACAGGAGAAATTCTTACAGATGTTCAAAAATATGCAGCCTAAAGGTGCGATTGCACTGCAAAGCGAATTGTTTAGCGAAATCGCTATAGTATATACTGCGTTTATCGTCGGTATAAGAAATACAACGTATAATTTTCATAATGAGCTATCTTTTGCATTGGTAACGAGAGAAAGGTAAAAATAGATGTTAATTCAATTAGGGATCGGATATTCAATTTACTGTGTCTGCTGTAGAGATTAGACACGGGGCGAGATGTAGTCTAGATGTAGAGTGTCTGCCTGTGACGGGATGGGTCGAGGGATCGATTCTCCACAGCGCAAAACATGCTATGGGCTATTTTCCTTTCCTGCCAGTGATGTGGAGCGGGACGTAGTCTAGAGGTAGAGTGTCTGCCTGTGGCGGGATGGGTCGAGGGATCGATTCTCCACAGCGCAAAACATGCTATGGGCTATTTTCCTTTTCTGCCAGTGATGTGGAGCGGGACGTAGTCTAGAGGTAGAGTGTCTGCCTGTGGCGGGATGGGTCGAGGGATCGATCCTCCACAGCTCAAAACATGTCATGGGTTATTTTCCGTTCTAGCCAGTCTATGGGGCAGTGCACATAAAAGAATCTTTGCTGTTTTTCGGTAAGAGTAGCGACAGCGGGTTTCCTCGTGTGACCATGTGTCAATAATATTATAACCATGCGTCTGACGCCCAATAACCGCTGATTTATAATCGACGTGTTTCTAGTGGCGTCGACAAACAAACCAACGTTATCTTTTGGTAACAGCAGAAATGTAAAAATAGATGCTAATGAAATTAGGTATCGGATATTCAATTTATATGTCTTCTGTAGTCTTCTGTAGAGATCAGTCACTGTGATATTAATACTCCACAGAAAGTAAACCTTTTACTCCAGAATCTCCAGAATTCTTAAAGGAATGCTCAGGCAAGGCTTTTAAACATCTACGCACGTTTAGCAATACCTTATTGGCATTAGTGCTGCATAACAACGATTATATTACTATTTTTGTACGATACCGAGCGTGTGGTATATCGTAGGCCGCAGCCATTATCACAAATGCACCGTCGCTCTGGTCGGTTACATAAGTCATAATACTTTGAGGAAGGTCATGAATCACGAGCGGTCTTGGACGGTCACTTGTATATTGAAATAACCCATCGACAACAGTATATGAGAGAGGTCAAACGCGTTTATCGCTAGATGTTGAAACAATAGACGGTCTTGTAAACCTAGACTAAGCATATATATAAAATTTTCTATTGACAAATTAAGAATTATTAATTATATGGTTCCAAACTCATTGATAATGTAGAGCCTGGCGATCTCGCACGTGGTATGCGTACTTGTAGTGACCGCTTCTGATGTTACATCCTGAGCGAACGACAACTCAGGTTGGGTTGGGTCATTAAATTTGTTGGTATGCTTCCATCAGAAAACTGTTCAAGCACACCTGTCAAGGGCACAACCTCTGACTTCGCCAGAGAGTTCTGTCCACGACAGGTGTTGAGATAGTAGGTGGAACTAAATTTATAACAAGGGTGCCGAACACACATGAATCGAGCGCCAAAAGCGTGCAAAAGGACTAGTTGGTGTTCGGGGGCGAAAAAATATTTACGGAAATTTCCGAACGGCTTAATTTAATATTTGAGCTTCTACTGCCAAATGATATCAAAGAGCGGGCTTACAATAATGGTTTCGAATAAACTAGCATTCTGTTAGGGTAAACGTTAAAATAAAAAGCATTATACATTTTAGCTGAACTTCAATTCTCGTGGGGAGGTGCGTTCGCACCCATCGCACCCATCGCACCCCCTTGCCTACGGGCCTGCATGTGAATGAATCTGTTCATATGTATACAAGTAACCTGGAATACAGCCAGGTATGGCTTTTATTGGCGTGGCTGTACGGGATTGCTTCACGGTGTGGGTTATTCTGGGTAGTTCGTTGATAAGCTGCACTTGCAAGCACTGAGTATGATACACCTGTCGGATTGAAGTATCGTAATTACCTCCTATTTACAATACGAACAGAACATTACCTACACTATGTCGTGTCAAGTGGGTAGGGGCAAACCTGCACCACGGGGATCGCTAATTAGCAACATGCACAATTGCTTTACTTATAGTGTTAGACACCAAAGACCAATGTGACGCCGAATAATTAATAATCTATAGCCCAGTGGACTTGTGTAACGCATCTGCCATGCATAAAGACTTGGTTCATGTTGGTTTAATAAAGCTCATAATGGGTTACATTCCTCAATTATCTGCCCTTAGCAAAAAGCAAATAGTGTTGCATAGTTAGGTCTATCGGCAGGGAAGGTAACAAGACGTTCAGTTAAAACATAGCGATGCCCTCGTGTTGTTGTGTCCCATTTTTCGTTTAGATAGCCTGGCACCTCTATTTTTCAACTCTGCCTTCAGCTCGCGATACTTCCAACTTCCATAATTCATAGTTAGTCAGTTTTTAAATCGCCTTCCACTATCCGATACTGTAATTCACTATACAAATTCGCTACCTGACCGACAACGCCTTGTAGCCCTCTATCGGTCCTAAGGTGGAGGCCACTCTATATCTATTACTGGGAAGCCAGGAATATCTCCCATTACAAGTTACAATTGCCGATTTTATTTGCACTGAATGCTAGCTGGAGCAGGACGTATAGAGGTAGAATGTCAGCGGGGTCGATCCCCATCAGCGCAAAACGTTTTATGGGCTATTTTCTGTTCCAGCCAGTGGTACACGACTGGTTTATCAAATGCAATGGTGTGTGCTATCCTCTCTATTGGGCACATAAAAGATCCCTTGCTATTTTTCGGTAAGAGTAGCCCATGAAGCGGCGACAGCGGGTTTCCTCTGAGACCATGTGTCAATATAAC
>JAULBR010092687.1:0-12131 GCA_032355825.1 Melanodrymia aurantiaca
TTGTTTGTCTTTTAATAATGAGCTATTAAATTTCCAGAGTCCTTTTCCCTGTATAAAATTACAAAGTTTTAAATGTAGAGTGACACCTGAGTGGTCAGATCTATAACTGCCTTCTGTACATACTTTTTCTACAAATACCATTAGGTTCTCAGATATGAGAAAGAAATCCAATCTAGCTTGCTTTAATGGTTTTTTTTTGGTCCAAGTATATCTTTTTAGTTCGGGGTGCAGTTCACGAAATGGGTCTTTAAAATTAAACTTTTCAAAATTTTCTAAAACCTTTTCCCTCGCTTCCGCTACCCCAAATTGATAAGTACAAGGATATCTTAAGAATTCTACAAAAACTTAAGCTTACGTTTTGTCTTAGCTTATTCAATTTAATGAAACTTAAGTCAAAACTTAAGTTGTTTGATAAATACCGCCCCATGGCTATGTTATAGTACACACACAAATATCACAGAATATATACATTTTTGGTCCACATTTTTATCTTTGAAACAAAACTAAAAATGCTAATTCAACGAATAGGAACACTCAAAATATGATGAATTTATCACGATATATTGTATGTTATATTCATTTCTTAAACGCCAATGGGAAGGCATTTTTGGCATATTATAATAGTCATGTAAATTTATACCTATTAACGGTTTGGTATTATGTGGGTTTAGAAAATGATTTAATCTCGTTCGCTCCATGCTATTTTTTACACTCACTTGCTGGTGGAACTAAAGAAACATATTTACCGATTTTCTGAGAATCATGCCTGTTCCTGAAGTATCGATGTCAAAAAATCCCTTTGATCCACATGGATAAGCTAAGTTACCACCATAGTGAATAGAGTAGCAGTCAAATGCTTCAGCAAACGCCCGCTCGATGCCGAGGCTATATGCAAACGTGTGGTCATTTCTGATTAACTCCATATTCTGAAAGTGTATGTGTAACTATTATACATACAACAACTACACAACACACGTCTAGGCACACTATATTTAGAATGCGAACAACGAACAAAATATCTAAATTAAAAGTCATAATTATGTAGTCACCAAAAATTAGACCACGAAAATACTACGAACCACTTACTTCTCTCTGATGTCGTAAGATCACCGCATTAAACCTAAATATGAATTAGTCTACATGTTTATAAAGATGTATTTGATTGGGTACACTTTAACATTTGCGATAGGACGTCCTGCGATATACCATGTAAGATGTTCATGAAGTTCAGATCTGTATACTGGAACGAATTAAGTTCGTCCCGGTTCGTATTGTCACAGACCAAAAACCGTAATTACATTTATATATACATCTATCCATGAACAAGTCTATCTTGAATTTGCCTCGTGTCAATATGGGTATCCAATATACAAATTTTAAACACAATATTAACAAATAGGCCTATATTGTGTCTAATTGTCAGTGTTTGGTACAATGCAGGAGCGAATAAGCTTGATTCGTCAAGCCCATCTTGGAAGAGTGTCAGTCCTGTAGGCGGCGAAGGGAGCATGAGGTTGTCTTGAGAGATTGGCAGTCCCATAGGCGGAGCAGGGAGGACGAGGTTGTCTTGGGAGATTGGCAGTCCTATAGGCGGAGCAGGGAGGATGAGGTTGTCTTGAGAGTGGCAGTCCTCATATAGGCGGAGCAGGGAGGACGAGGTTGTATTTGAGAGATTGGCAGTCCTCCTATAGGCGGAGAAGGGAGGACGAGGTTGTCTCGGGAGAGTGGCATTCATCCTATAGGCGGAGCAGGGAGGACGAGGTTGTCTTGGGAGAGTGGCAGTCCTCCTATAGGCGGAACAGGGAGGACGAGGTTGTCTAGGGAGAGTGGCAGTCCTCCTTTAGGCGGAGCAGGGAGGACGAGGTTGTCTTGGGATAGTGGCAGTCCTCCTATAGGCGGTGCAGGGAGGATGAGGTTGTCTTGGGAGAGTGGCAGTCCTCCTATAGGAGGAGCAGGGAGGATGAGGTGGTGTTGTGTCGTTCTCGTATTGGCCATACATTATTATTATTTAACACATACAATTATGTCTATTATAAAGGATCCTCCGCCTCAGTGTGACCACTGTCAGTGAACATTAACAGTGCGTCACACTTTGGTGGATTGTGGTCATTTACGGCCAATTAGACATAATGTATTTGGAAAATGATGCGTGTTGGAATCATTTAGGTTCTACCAGCAGCTGATTTTAAAATTCCTTCGGGAAACTGGTTTTATATAGTAAATTTTAAGCATAACACTGTTCTTAGTGTACTATTGTTTTTAGTTTCATGTTTTAAACTTCACCGTTATTAGTTTTTGATTATTGTTTGTTCGGTGCTGGACACCTTTTTTTTAATATATAGTTGATTATATAATATATTATCATTATTTATCATAATAATTATTATGCCGACACCCAATAGCCGATGTATTTGTTCGTGCTTGGGTGTCGTAAAACATTTTATTACCCACCTGGTGAACGTATGGGTGTTTCGTATAAATTTCGTATGCATCACGAGGTGCGTATTTTTCGTACGCCCCAGTGAGTATTGAAGCATGACGTCATGTCAGTTGTGCAAACGTTATGACTTTATGAGGTCATGTTTAAACATGCCGGCTTTCTTGGTGACCGACTCAAAAAACAGTATGTACACAAATTATCGCTGCACCGAAAATTACGTCTATGCTATAGCGAATAACACACGAATGCCCGTTGGAGATCGTTTATCTCACAACGAGTGGTTTCCAAATGTATCTAACGTTGATGTTTGTCACTTCTCCATAGTAATGACCCGAGTGACCTGCATTGTTCTCTATGCGTCTATCCCATGACGTCAATACTTTTGATTGCGGATTCATTCATTCAACGCTGTATGACGTCACATATCACTTGACGTCATGCGACTCCCAAAGCCACTTTCGACAGAATTTATAGTTGCAACTGTTCATTTCATATATATTTAAGTTAATTGTTTGGGGTTTGTAAGAAATAGAATAATACACTTATGCCCGTTAGAGATCGTTTTCCTCGTAACTCGCTTTCGCTCGTTAGATGCATTATTATTACCCATACGGGATATGAGGCAATATTTTGTCATCACACGTTATTTTTTTGCTGATGCCTGCCTACAGAACATGTAGTCAATGTAGCCTCTTTTGTTTGAAAATGTGTAATAAATTCAGTGGCGGATCCAGAAAATCCATTTGGGGCGGCCCGGCAATGAAGCATCTAGTAACAGAAATTTCAAAACCAACGTAAAAAAAACAATTAATATGTAAACAAAATTAAATTCGCAAAAATTAATTTAGATCCGCCTCTGAAATAGATGGGTAATAAATAGAATACCAAACTCGTTACTCGGCAATACAGATTTACTTGCACTCGTGACTCGATGTCTTCCTTCTCTCGTCAAAGGCTCGCGAAGGAAGACATCGCGTCACTAGTGCAAGAAAATCTGTATTGCCTTGCAGCTCGTTGAGTATTCTATAAGGAAACCACTCGTTGTGGGATAAACGATCTCAAACAGGCATTCGTGTGTTATTCTCTATACTATATAATCCTGATGAAACAACTATAACGAACATGCCTTCACGTTTCAGAACTTTTGATAGGATAAAATATGATTATTTCCGCTAAAAACCATCACAATTTTAAATCAAAATGACTACGTTTCGTCATTAAAATCCCAACATTATCAAGAGAATGGGAGTGAACAGACAAGCAAGGCTAAATAACTTATGATAGACACCATATGCTGGAGCAGATGGAATATTTCTAGACATAAAAGGAAAATTGGCCATATTTTATTGTACAAGTTTGTGGAGATTAATGTTAAATTATTTTGGAAAACGTGGATCCCGTAATGCCTCAAACGCAACTTTTACAATTGTATGGACATGTATACAATGTACATTACCTCAATGTTAACTCTGACTTTTCCAAACACAGTTGACCCTTCCTTATCTGCACGGTTATTTGCAGTTACAAGATTTGGGTTATGACAATTCAAGAAGCTCAAATTCGGATAGTTGCCACGATTGAAAGCTTTCAGCGTCACAAACTCTTTTGGGTCTGTTGCCATAGCATGACAGTATATCCGCACCTTCTTCCCATTAAACGTTTTTGGATACAGCCAATATTCCCCATCGCTGGCCTGCTGATCACCCTGCCGTATTTCTAGACAACTCGCGTATTTTATTTCTAGGGAGGAAATATTTTATTAAAATATTAGTACAAACAAACATAATACATTATTACATTTACACGTATTACCAACATATCGGGGTTTGTTTCTCTCGTCAATTTAAAGGCACACTTCCAAGGTTTAAGACGGATGCGATATATATTTCTGACTAACAGAAGATTATATTGATTAAAGTTACATGAACATACCCCAGATATTTTTGACGGATGCCACCGTAACAATGGGTAGGTGTACTTTCACTTATACGGACCAGTGTCCACAACTGGTTCAACAAAGGTCGTGGTATGTACATTCCTGTCTGTGGGGAGAAGCATATAAAAAATCGCTTGCTACTTATCAATTCGGAGTAGCGGGTTTCCTCTGTCATACTAACACTAACTTCTGTCCTGGACATGCATTCGAGGACCTAGACTGCGTGACCGTGATAGACGTGCTTGAACTCTAATTGGATATAAGGAATGAATGAATGATTTGCAGTTTAAAGTCGCTTCAGGATTATTTCACCTACATGTATTTGCGACTGGATATAAGGACGTAAATAAGTTATAGCTCACTAACATAATTATAATTATACCCGTTTATAAATAACTACCATAAATGTATTGTGTGTCTTCAGACGGTTGTAAAATAGCGGTATTGTTTCCTGTGTGACTACGAGTTAACTTACAGCATGTTGTATTTTAATTATATGATAAATATCTTTGAATAATATATTATGAGATTTTTGGCAAGACTATCCGATGCTCAACGTAAATAAGCTCAGTCAAACGTTTCCGCTCTGAATCTCCAGATAATAACGTTATTTTAGAAATGTTCTGTTCTGTTCTGTTCTGTTCTGTTCTGTTCTGTTCCGACTAATGAGCTACACTTGTTGGCGACGTATTCGTTCCATTTTTCAACGTGATACACAACAATTCCCCATGCGAAACTTAAGAGCAACCTTCATCCTTAATCAACTGGGCATAAGATATACTTATATAACTGGTTTTGTGAAGAACGAAAGCAACTCTAGCCAAAAGTTCACAGAGAAAAAAATATGTGAAATGCAGGACTTCCTGATCGACAACATAATTATATCTCAAATGGAGCATAGTACCTGAGTCAGTGTTTGTCTTTCTATCAGTAAATTACTTCCCACTGTGAACTTTTAGAAATATTAGGCCAGTTAACATCGGAAGCTAAATAATAATAGTACCATAATTATAGAAAGAAAATTGGTATTTAACCTCTGGGATTGAGAGGACGACCCGACTACGGATGGATGAAGGCGTAAAACCACATTACCCGTTACCCGGTATTTAACAATTCCCAAAACGGTAATGTATTACAATTAACACAATATTGAGCTACATGTATGTGAAATGTTGCTGTACCTGTTTCACAATGATCCCCTTTGAAACCTTGATTACAATCACAGTTGTAACCAGATGATCCAGAAATACAAGCTCCGTCGTTACATTCAATGGTTTGACAATAATCAATAGCTGAAAAATATGTTAAATATTATACTTATATAATTATACTTATATAACGTTTTAAAGTCTAGACTTTAGACTTTAACTTAAGAATCAGACATTAATAAAGAAAATAGTGTTTATAAAATATTTAAAATCTACACTTCAGTCTTGAATAAAGTTCAAACTTTAAAGCCTAATGCAAGACTTGAAAATAGAAAACCCAACACAATTGATCACTTCAAACTTTATGAAATTAAGGCTGTAAGTTTAAATCTGGAGTTCAGACTTTAATCAAGTTTAGCCTGAAGAATGTTTATAAGCTTGGGGCCAATACACTGTCCATCTAGATCCTTCATCAGTCAGAGTATTCTAGGACTAACGGTTCTTGCTACCCATACATCGTATTCCTTACAATTCCATTTAATTCAATTCAATGCTTTATTTAACTTTGAGCAATTACAGCTAACCAGTTATAAAACAGTTAGCAATAAATAAACAATTAAGATACAGGTAATGTGAAAGGTGTACGCATGTAATGTCAATGTAGAGCGTGACGTAGTTCAGCGCAAGAACGTCCGCCTGAGGTTCTAGAGGTATTGGGATCGATCCTTCCCAGTGCGCACATACATATATTTCCAGTTCGAATCAATGATGTACAACAGTTACTGGCTTATTAAAAAGGTCGTGTTTCTTGGAAAGCGCACATAAAAGATCCCTTGCTGTTTTTCATTGTGGCAAGAGTAGCATAAGTGGCGGCAAAAGTTTCTTCTGAGAACAAGTGTTGACCGTAACATTATGTTTATTAAAATTTATAACTATTTCGAAGGTATTGATTGAAACTTGGCTCATTATTGGAATGTATTATGAGTCGATAACTGTTTCAAATCCAACATGGACACACTTGTTTGGCAGTTGATTAATTCAGCTGTTGACATTTGGTTCTTTTGCGGGTCTGTTTCGCGGAAACGTGAGAATTTAGATGTGTAAGAGAATCTTGTTCAGACGGTACATTATTATAATTATGTTGCAAAAACAAATCTCTAACTTCAAAAGTAGCGGGTTTCCTCTATCATACTAAAACGTCAGGGGCCTGTTCCACAAACAATTTACGACTAGTTATGGACGTAAACGTAAATAATAATGTGACAAAAAAATGTTTCCCATGCAAAATATAATTAAACATACTTGTGTCCAAGAATGAATAGCATCCTCGGGTAATACGCCGCAAATGACCGAAAACCCACGACGTCTCAGCTACTAACAATAGTCGTATCACTAACAGTTAGCGATTGAAATGTCTCTATTTACGTTTACGTCTACAATTAGTCGTAAACTAGACTTACGATGTTTTTTGGAACAGGCCCCTGTTCTGGACAGGAAGTCGAGGAAGCTGGACTGCGTGACCATGACATGCAGACATGCATATCAATCTGTCCATTATATAATAATTTAAGAAAATCACCCATTAAGTCATATCATTTGAAACAATATTTTGTTTAAATATGTATTCAATTGTTTACTCTTCGTAATACTAAGCAGATGCGTAATTTGGGAAAGGTTTGATATCATGCTATACTAATGACCTATACGAATACGAGAAATGGCTTATTTAATACCTAAATGTATGTATTCTCCAATAATTACTATAATATATCTATATGTACATCATTACTAGTTTTACCTCTTTTTATTACTATATTTATATATTATATTGATGAGCCGAGTGGCTCAAAGTTAATAAAGAATTGAATTGAAATGGACCTTAATTGGAAATAAGCACGTAAATAAGTTATAACTAACTAGCTAACGTATAGATCATTTATTGCCATTCATCAACATTTTTATTATCGTAAGTCGTGCCATCTCATTTGGCCTACACCCTCCCGCAACCTCCCCCTCCCCAATTCCCCACCCACCTCCGCGCAATACTTGGACATCATCTTGCCACGTTGTCCTTTTATCTCCGTTTCAAATATCATTCGTTTTCTGTTTCAGGCAGGCCTTTTAGCTTCTTCGTCAACGTGCAATATAGAAAGCATTAGATTGAGCGAAGCGCCTGTCGTGTGGAACAATACTCAGATCGTTCTTGTTTCACAACTCCGCGGGATCAATGGTATACGTGCCATGACCGATTGTATGGGCGAAATCTGCAATGGAATCATTTGAAACGGAATTACAATACGGTTTGTCAATAGTACGGAACCCGATACTCGAAGCAAGACTGTCTTAATCCCTACTGCCATTATCTGAAAGACAATGCCGGCACTTTGATGTCAGTCAAGGGACTTTATTAATTCTAATTAAAATATGTCCGCATTATGCTGTCTCATCACTTCGTGTCGTTGTAGGAAATACTGTTTGACAGATATGTCAAGCGTCTATCTGTAACAACTTTCTCTAGCAATAGCTATGTCCTGATGCCAAGACTCAGAAATTGTTTCATCGGGGTTATACCGTATAATAGGCTGGTGAAAACTTGCAAAAAGTTCTATGGTAGACATTCAGAGGCTATTTCAGATAGAACATCACTTGGCCTTGTTGCAAATGTGTAAATGTTTCGGTTATTTGTAAAACCAATTCAATTAATCTTGGTCATATTAATTTTTATTATTAGCAGATTTCTCAAATTATCTTGACTTTTGATAGTGGTGAATCATGAGTTTTAAATCGTTTATTGTAAATTAAATCATGTTTACATTATATATTATTTTACTTTATCTTTATATATTATAAATAAATAGATATATAAATAAATATAAACAAATGTAATGCAAACATGAAATCAACAAAGATATTTACGTCTCAAATACAAACACGATTTTCTTCATGAAGCTACTAGTGTTTAAATACATGTACAATGTACTATTATTAAACTAACTAAAACATACATAGCTCAGATGTCGTGCCGTCCACAAAAATAGTATTTAAAATCAAGCAATGTCCATAATAATAATAATTATTATTATTATTACTATGACTAAAATGTAACATATTTCACGTAAATATAATATTTTATTTAAGATAATAATAGAAATTTATCAAAATCGAATGAAAACATTTTATCTCATTAATATCCAAATTAGTTAGCATAAATTCTTCGACTCGCTTGAGCGGCAGACAAACTCCGACATACACATTATTTACAAGTAGATGATGTACATTAATTTGCTAATAATAATAACGTCTTAATATTTTCGTTACTCAATTTCAATACGAAGTATCAAGTTAAATATTTATGGAAAAAAAGCGAAAACAGTAAAAAGGATTAAAGTGTTATTAGTGTTTACTACGTAATATAATTGTTTATTTAGAGAATTATGAAAGCTAATTCAAAATGAAGTGTATTTATTGTATCTTGCGTTATGAAAGAGAGATTCGGTTCCATCAGATTCTGCGCACTAGTGATTTAGCTGGCCTAAATTTATTGTGAGCTTTAATTTCCTGTTAAAGGCACACTCCCGATTTTGCAGATGGCTGCCAACGTACGCCGCGCGCATCTAATCTTAATTGTATCATACTGGTATTTATGACAGAGCATTTTTATTTATTAAATTTAACTTTTACTTATAAATTATTTTTACTTACAATAATTATTATGATTATGTATATCCAATGCGTTTGTAGTAACATAGTATGGTGTTTGGACTTTTGTCTACAATAAATTAGAACGACACAAATTGTTTTAAACACAATAGATGAAGCTACTATAACAACGTGAATGACCATAAACACACAGGATATACATATATACATGTAATTGATAATTAATGTAAGCATTAAGATGTAAATAAATATTTTACCAATATAGCATATAGACGCATGGGATTGAGAAGACGACCCGACTACGGTTGGGACGTCATCTCAATCTCAGCGCCCTCTACAACATCCTACGGATGGATGAAGGCGTTAAACCACATTACCCGTTACTCATATCAAGTTCTCAAGTTCTTTATTAGCCTTAAGATTTGCATCTCATCAGCATAATAATAACAATAAATATGATTACATCTATATACAATATAATACAAATACACATAATGGTGGAGAGTGAATTATAGACGCGCACCTACGCTGGCATCCCACTTCAAACACGAGAATGTGCTTTAAATAGTCCGATATTATCTTGATTAATTTTGAAGGAACACTGTCCATCAAAACATCCGGACACATTTAATATATTATATATATATATTTTTTTTAAATAAAAAAACATTATTGGCATTTAAGTATGAAAATACGTAATATAAATAGTCATACATTATCGTAAGAAAGATGATCGCCATATATTCCTCGCAATATTCCCTTAACGCTTCAATGTATCATACTATCTTCCAAAACTCGAAGACTATAGCTGTTCTTAACAATACACCCAGCTGTTCGCGCATCTATTGTGCATGCGAACACGCACGTGGCAACCATTGCAAGCAGAAAATGGCCAAGACGTTACTCCTTAAAATAGTTCTCAAGCTTTATTGCTGGCTTCGGTTTCCTCGTCAAAAGTCGCATTCTGCACCGTGTTTGTTTGTTTTCGTCTCTAATTTTCCAAATCGACTCCTGGGAGATTGATACAAAGCCCTTTGAATATTGTATTGAAAACAGAGGGGCGAGTCGACGACCAGCTATTCGCCGTTTATTCACAAGATCTGCACAGCGATTTATTTTCATCTTTTTTTTTTTTAAAGTTTCCGAGTCTTGTGCTTTCCTGATTTGTGTTCATTCGCATCTGTGTTCGATGTTCTCTTCTCTCTCCTGTAGTCTCAAGTGTTTAGACGTGAATTGGAATACTTTACCGATGTTTCTGTCCCGGCTTGCTGTATCTAAATACGTTCTAAAGATAACATGTGTGCTGCACTTTTGTCTACATGTGTTTATTTGTTCAGAGGACTCGTAAACTACTAAAGGTTTATAGGTTTTATTTTTCAATAAGAAATAGTTACAAGAAATGTATTTATAAGACAAAGTGTGTATTAATGTTTATTTCAATTCGTGTGTATAAATAATTTGTTAATCCTTTTATTTTTCCAGAATAAGACTATAATTTTACATTTGCATAATAAATTATGTATTTATGTATTGGAAATAAATGTTTTAAATAATAATATAATAAAAGTAGTATGACTGTTATCATAGTTTGTATTTATATTGTATATATTTTTATTGTAATACTATTGAAACAGTTTTGTGCATTTAATACACAACATTAGTGTGCACAAGTTGTCTTTTACATCGATCCACCCAGGTAATTTTAATTAATGTGAAGCTGCCTATAATATAAAATTATGTAGAGTAAATACATCATTTGCACAGAATGTTTATTCTGCGGTAGAATTGGCTGTAGTCCATTATAAATTTCGCAACAATGGAAGTGTTTTCACACGCATTATATACATGTATTTCATTTCATTTATTTGTTGCCTTAAGTTATAAGCTTATCAGCGTAATAACAATTCGATTTCATACACAAGAGAATAGATATATAATTATTACAAAATGTCAACATCTGAAAACATTACTATATACTGTGATTTCCATATACATATACTACAGCTAATCAAAAACATTTTCAAAATATTCAAAAATTCATTTAAAAAACTAGACATTTTGTTTGGTTATATAATTATGTTTAAATGTATACTAACATCACACATAATTGCTGTCTTCGGTCATTCCCATTTGCATGTCTTATTATCTAGTCGATACAACTTATTATAATACAGTCATATTAAATTTAATATATTTATTCATTATTCTCTTACATTAATTTCATAAAATATATTCTGTGTGATACTTTTTATATATTACAAATGAATAACATATTTATACACTATTAACTACATGTACTTCTTATTTTATTCTGAATATTAATCTTTTCTAATTAAATCAACTGTGATTGTAAATACACTGTAGTATTATATTATTGTAAATGTATGGAAGACGGCCTATATAGGTATAGTGTTTTCCCTAGGCCATTTTAGCATGGCGAGGCACCATGCCTTGATATGTCCGCTCCATCCTGCCCCCAAGTATGACCAAGCTGCCCCCAGACCAAAACATGCCTTGCCCAAATGGTTTTTTAAATTATATTTGTAAAACTGCAGAAAATTCAATTCAATTAAAATATTTCCCTACCCTACACCATTAAACACCATAATTAGACTTAATTAAATCAATTTAAATAATAAGTCTGTCCTTAAATTTCCTTTACGAAAATAATGTGCCCTGAAAATGCTTAGAAGTCAACAGAATGCCTCGATATAATTCAATTTAATATGCCCTACGTCAATCCTATATGGAAAACACTATAGTAAGTTGGATAACTTATGTCCAATCCCTCTGTATATAAATGCAATAAAATAGGTTTTCAATCCATTCTACAGCCATCAATATAGCAGTCGTGGATTACTGATTAGAAAGTAAAGTTTGTTTTATTTAACGACGCCACTAGAAACACATTGATTATATATAAATCAGCGGTTATTGGACGTCAGAC
>JAULBR010092698.1:0-12130 GCA_032355825.1 Melanodrymia aurantiaca
CTGTCTGTCTGTCTGTCTGTCTGTCTGTCTGTCTGTCTGTCTGTCTGTCTGTCTGTCTGTCTGTCTGTCTGTCATCAACATCATTTTGGTGTGCCTGTTTGTAGCTTTAAAAAGAGTAATGTACACTGATGTGTCAAAGTGCATTGTTTTTTTCTTACAAGATTTATTAAACAACTCTCAGACACATTACAATGTGTAACAAGAGGACATAACGACAGTGCAAAACACAGCATTAACATACATGACTTGAGGACAAACATTAATATTAACATAATTTTATTATACATAATTCACAAAGAGGACCGGGTACACGACAATGCAATGTTTATACAATACATGTACTAACATACATTTCAATTGTGAATTGTGGACTGACGCAATACGCATGAAACCAGGCATTAATTTGCTTGAATCGCTTGGTTAAGAAGTGCACCAGATGACTGAAGGCTAAATGACTGAATGGAACACATGTCCTGTCACTTGTATGGCAGCATCAGGTGGAAGTCGGATTAATGTCTATGACAAAATCAATAGGAAACAATGTCCACGTAATACTCAAATGGATTGAGGTATTTTCAGATGGCCTAATTAACAAGCTATTATCATGCAGTACTTAGAATGTGAATTGATTTTAACTTAACTAGAACAACTGTAGTGTAGGGCAAGACAGTAAAACTTCTCTTCTAGCTCGATACTGTAACATTGGTTTGGTTCAATGTAAAAAAAAAAGGATAACATATTTGGAAATAATAACAATTTTCAGTTTTGTATGTGAATTTTAATAATAATAAATCAATTATAAAAAAATATAAGAGCAAAACAATGCTTAGATAATTCTTGCAATTTGGTACATTTTTCATTACCATAGCAACCACAAACATTAACTAAAATAATGGTTTGAAATAATTTCATGTTTGGTTATCTTTGTACATGTATTGCAATATTGTTGACACCTTCAAAATAGTTAGTGAAAATACAGATGTAGCATTGTTTTAATGATATTCGGAAAAATGCAGTATTTGTTCAAATTTGTATAATATACAGTAAAGTAGATCAAATCTTTGTCACTGTTTTGTCACCTGTAGTTATGAAATGTAAGGTAATTTGGTTATTTGTCTGTGATGGTATTTAAGCTGGTTTTTATAATCTCAAATCTCCTGAGTAAACATGGGATTGCACTTTATTGTGAGTTGAACTTCTTAGCAGTCCTGATCCCAACAAAGCTGGATAATTCTGATCCCTGACAAGAGTATCAAAGAAACCTTTTTTACTGTAGATTCCCTGTACAGTGATTGGATTACAGACAGAATTGGAAATCAAGGATGTGTGAAGACGAAAAATAGACAAAATGGCCACTCAATCTGTACAGCTAATCTTCAGGTCATGCAACTAAATATTATATACAGAAATATAACAATTGATATTATAAACCCAGTTCTACATTTGCTAAAGAGTAAATTTGCATTGCTTTGAAGTTATAGAAGTTATAGAGCGTGCATCAAACAATAATGGCAGTATTATATGTACATGTACGCTATGTGTGCCACCTACTTATTATTTCAAAACAATCAATGCAGTAATGAAATAATACAGTACTGTACTTACATGTAGCATGCAGTATTAACTATCTTGTGACTAAAGCTTTATAACAATACAATTATTAAGTTTAAAGGTTTGAATAAAAAGTATAATGATCCTCTGAACAACACAAACAGTTTGAAGCTTTACATACAGCCAATGTTGAATTCAAAAATACATAGCAAAACAAAAGTATCAATATACATGTAGATGGTTGTGACACGGAAACTAGCAAGAGCAATTACTCTTGAAATTCAAACCATAATAACTAGTAAACTGTATTATCCATGTAATTAATAATGCTTCCTTATACTGGTGCACTCGATAGATACCACAGCTGCATTGAGTCACGGACAGAAAGGCTTAAAATTAAAGACCACAAGAACATGTTATTTTGGAGATTACATGTAGGTGAGACATGCATGGATTACCGGTTCATTTCTAAGAACAAACCACCAAAATTAAGGTTTTGAGGATAAATGTGATTGCTCTAGATGAAGACAAAATGATTAGACAAATGCATTGAATTTAGTAGATGTAAAAGTATGATCATACATGTAATGTATTTGTGGATGTGGACACGGATTTGCTGCCATTGTCATCACTGACCCAGATTTAGTTTTGTTTACCCGATGTTTGACTCGCAATTGTATTGGGATGATTTCCATTTACCAAGGCAAAAGTTAAGACATCTACTGGACTTTCTCCAAACTTGTAAATCTATGTACTTTGAAGCGGGATCCTATGTTTGTTCAGCTCAGAGAAAAACACTTTTTATGTTGCAAAACCTTGCTGATTTCTAACACAAGCCTAGACATCAATCATATATTAAACATACAACGTTATGTTCTTTAGGCTTTAACATAAGACCTTCTGAAATCCTGGTGAGCTAAAACGTGTAAATTGTGTACCTATGAAATATCTACATGTCCTGTGACATTTTCTAGTGAGGAGCCTGTGTGTATGTGACACTGCTCACAGCTATAACACAGTATTACAGATGAAGATTTTATTATATAAAGTAAAGTTTGTTTTATTTAACAACACCACTAGAAACACATCGATTATAAATCAGCGGATATTGGACGTCAGACGCACCGTTATATTGACACATGGTCACAGAGGAAACCCGCTGCTTCCACATAGGCTACTCTTCAACGAATAACTGCAAGGGGTCTTTTATGTGTACTTTACCATAGACAGGATAGCACACACCACGGAATTTGATAAACCAGTCGTGGATCACTGGCTGGAAAGGAAAATAGCCAATAAAAATGTTTTGCGCTGTGGAGGATTGATCTCTCGACCAATCCCGCCACAGGGGGACATTCTACCTCTGAGCTACGTCCCGCTCCGATTTTATTATATTTAACACAAGTTATTATTAAATACATGAATCATAAATCATAACTTTATATCATTATTTAACACTAAATATTGTATATCCTTTAATAAAAGCACTTATCAATCAGTAGTTTATCTTGCAGTACATGTCACTTGTAAAATAATCTTAATTAGCCAGGTTGAACAATAAATGTAAGTAGTAAAAATGACAATATCATGTACCACTATAAATGTGCTATGATGTTTAACTCCTGTTATCAGTTTAAGCGCTCCTGTTATCAGTAATAATTATCACAAGACTTGCCAAGTAGAGAGAATGATTATGACTGATATAAAGAATACACATGACCTCTCTTGTCTTGAGATATGAAAATTTCCAGCACTTGTTGATAAAAGTGCATGTATATAAAAAAAAAATATATATATTTTCATTTCTATTTAAAAAAAACCCTGTTTGTTGTCCCCCAGAAACATAGGTGATGTCACGGTTGATACCAAATACATTGAAGTATCAAAGCTATGTACATGTATAATACATGTTTTTTACTTTTGATTTGTGGATTTTGAGAACTTTCTAAAAATGTAGACAATTGAAATCTAAAATATATGCAGAAATAAAGGGCTATTGTTTCAATGCACTATTTTTGTATTTTTGCATGCAGTTTGTAACAATGAAAATACAAAACAAAAAGATAACTGTGCACATGTAGTGAAGCCATCATTGTATGGTGCATAGTTTAAGTTATATTTCCCCTGCATGACACCATGTTCATATCCTGCTCTGCATGAACAATGCAAATTACAGCATTAAAAACAACCTTTGCACAGCACATATTTACAGTGATTAAGTCTAAAATTACTGTAATAGTACATGTATATAGTAATGTTTACCTAGGAATTCATGAATCAAATAATCATATGGTAAATACTATAACACTAGATTATATTACAATCAAATATCTTTCCTGTTTATTGTTTTTTTTCCAGCATTCTGTTTGTACCAGTACCTCAGGCCCAATTTCCAAATTTAGCAGAAATAGTTATAATTTTTACTACCTAGGTTCATATGTATAATGTAGCATATTCAGGTATCGATTTAGTGGGGCCCCATAAGCAGATATGTGGTAAATCATTAATTGTTTCTACATATGATTTACTAAAGTTTACAACATATGATATCTCCTATTACACATACATTTATGCAGAAATATATAGTTATGAGAAAAACAACCAAAAAAGGTTTCTAAAAACATTGAAAAACCACCCAATTATTAAGAGAATAATCTCCACTCTCATATCTTGTGATATCAAATGTGTTACACTTTAAACTGAAGATGTGAAAATACACAAATCCTCTATAGATACATATATATATTATATACCCTCAACAATGTATAATGTTCAAAAGATAACAATGAAACCACAAACATAATGTGCAGTATTTGAAAGAACATTTCCACACACCCACCCTCCCTACAAACATTGTTATTAACTAATAGTTGCAAGTTAATGTATGGTATATATTTACACACTAAACATAATAACTTTGTCATTTATTAAGATTTTTCTATACAATGGTTTAAGCCAACTTGCCAAAAGCAAAATGACACGTGCAATAAATTTACTGTTGTATTTTGTGTTATCAAATCTATGTTAATGCCTGACACACCTACAGTACGTACATAATAGTAAACTAATTCAGTAATGCTTGTAACTGACAACTCTAACAGATTACAAGGCCTTTCATTACCATGTAGTATATAGAGAGAAACACAATTTACAACCTGGCTCTCTTCCCACATAGATTGACTGTGTTTGTAAAACTTCCGAGTCATAAAAATTCACAAATCAGAACCTATGTACAAAGAGGTTGAATAAAATACCAAAAAAATTAACTTGAATAATTAATAAACAAATCCAAAAATTTCCAAGTGCGATATTTACTAAATTCAATATACATTATTAGTGAGAAAGTTTATTTGTAAATACATCTAGTTATTTTCATTGTTGATATTAATCTCTTTAGGAATTAACAATCGAATACTTAATGATAATAGTGTTGACAGTTAATACATGTATTTATATTATTGTTTATTTGTTATTGTATTATTAAAAATATGTAATAAAAAGAAGTACGCTTTCTCTTTATATTGAGTATATATTTTAATGAGACGTGATGATATCAATTAAAAATTACAACAATTTCCCTTTAGCAATGTGAAAATTACACATCAAAAGTTGATTGTTTTTCCAAATCGCCAAAAATGACATCCGTGAATATTATCCATTTTACAGTAGCTAAAAACATGCAAGGTGGTATGGAGATTGTTTAAATGGTCTTACATAAAGTTTATACAAATTACAATGCATGCATGTATTGTGTTCAGCTGTAAAGTGGAGCTCATCTTTTGCAGTGTAGATCGGAGGGTACAGGTAGATGCATTAACCTCATCTGAACTGCACTATTAACTGGACTATTAACTCAGGTGTCGAGTGCCTCTCCACGTATTGATGATAAAGACAGGTCTGGACATGCAGAACAGAATGCATGTTAAACCAAACCACACTGCACAGTCAACAACATGCCTTAAAACGCCACTCCTCGTAATCATTGTAACACAACTCAATATACATGTACGTTGGGTACTTTGGAAGATTTCTGACCACTGAATCGCAATCACTTTTAATAGAAAATATATCTATTTTTAATAATTAATTATTTCCTGTTATTGATCAAGACATAACTCAATATACATGTGGTATACACCTGGTAGGAAGGAGTTCTTACCACTGAATCACAAGTAACAGAGACCGGGTTCTTTTTCTCATTTTTTACTTTAATGTCAATGTTGATAATTTTGAGAAATTTAAGTCTATTTTGAATAAAATAACTAATTTTCAAATTAAAATCCCAAAAAATATTTATCTAACTTAACTTAAGGTGAGAGAAACATGCCAGGTGTTTTAAACTTGTTTTCTTCAAAACAAAATGCTTTCTACTGGATGACACAGAACATATGATCAACAAAAATCAAACATTTCAAAATATGTTTAGTGTCCTGTACATGTACAATCGTCAATAAAGAATTGCATTTGCATGAGCAAAAGCCTGTTTTGACACCAGTCTATTTGGTCAATCTCATTGCTTTGAATTGAACTGGAAAGCACGTATAGAATATATATATACACGTATATCAATTATCATTGAACAATGTTCAATAGTAAATAGCACCGAGCCCAAGGACGGTGTTAAACAGTACGTATTTCCCATGCTCAATGAAAGAAATGTGTTGCTCATGAACTTAAGGATTGGAGGCACTCAAAGATTGTGTTCAGTCACTTGTAATAATACAGGGAGTGCAGTATAATTCAAACTCTTATCAACTTCCAGAGCTCTCATCAGAGAGCTGAGACCCACAGAAGCGGAATATGATAATCTACAAGACATTCTGACAAATGAATAGAATGTCAGAATAGGTTTTCTTGCAGTATTATGCACAGGTCAAACAACATTCCACAATACTTTAGACAAAAGCCAGTTTCAAACATTTAAACTACTGACGAACTGTATTATTAACTATTGAGGTTATGCTTCAAATTTGCTTCAGACTAATTAAAAAGATCAGACACTAAAATAGTGTTATATAAAGTTCTATAACTGCATGTAAATTTCAGTGTTAACTATTGATTCACAGGAATCAAGCAGTAATTTGGTAGCAAAGAAAAGAAGCAATTTTGTATATCATTATGTTATATGTAATATAAAAAAAAAATTGTTTTGTTTAATAGAATTGTCGATGTAAAAAGGCTTCAACTTGATATAAAGTAACAAATATTACACAGCAGCATGTAACTACTTGAATATAACACAAAGATGACTGTAAATGCAATTAGAAGTTCTTAAATAACATGTGTTCTACATCAAATGTTCTTTTGTCAACACTGTTATTTAACAGCTGCCGTTGTTGTATGAAACACTGGCAACATCACAAATTAACACCATCTTTGAAATACTTGACATAAACATTACAAGAGATCATATAGCATCATTAACAGATATCCACTGCGTAAGCAACATACAGGAGCAGCTAAACAAAGACCCTTGTGCAGGATAAAACTCAATCTGTCAATAAAAAATTGCTTAATAATCAAGTGTGGAGGACATAAAAGAAAGCATAAAGAGAGAAAGATAAGAGCTATCTGAGTGTTAATCAATACTGTTCAGGTATGTGGGTCTCGTATACTGCCGGCCTGAAGAATTCTCTTCCACTACCACCAGGGCCAATTGTTTATACAGAGTATGAAGGCTTTCAAGAGCCTGTCACACAAGTGGCCATTGTTAGCAACCATTTTTCACACTTTACTGGCACTCAGCTTTTGTCAGCGATATTGACCTTTCAGATGATATGCGCAGATTTGTATAATATCAATGGACCATTATTTCATGGTGTTTAAAATTTGCAACATTTAACTCAAACTTTTGGGCAATTTCTTTCACCGTTAAAGTGGGAAAGGACTGCAAAGTGTAAATAACAAAACAAAAGAAATATCATGATTTGATAATTGAACAAATAGAAGGAATATCATGTAAAATGTGTTTGTTTATGGAGCCAGAGCTTCCTAAGGTGTGTGATATTTTTCAAAGAAGCTGTTTGTAAACAAGACCGGAACAAGATGAAATCATTTCAATTTACAACTCTACTGGATTTTATAGGTCAAGAATTCATTTTTAACAACATGTACATGTAAGCTTGCTAACTTTCAAAAGTATTGTCACCGTTTAAATCCAACATGGTGACTAAAATAGCAACAAAACAACAAAACAAAAATTAACATAGCTTGCACTTTTTAAAGAAAAAACCAAAAGATTTTTTTTGCCGTTAATTTTGTGTTAAATTTATTTGTAATCACCATTGTAGCGGTTTATGGAATTAAGAGCGTTCATTCAACAAATACAAATGAAAGTTGAATTTGGCAAATATATTTCATATTTAAATATGCAAAATTATACTTAATAATTATCTGTTATTTCTAACATCACATTGTTGCCATTTTTACTGTCTGTGGAAGTACATATTAATTAAAAACTGGTCACATGTTTAATAAGTGATTTTTTAAAGAATAAAATGTTATCCTCTTTGTATAACATTATTTGTATCATCTCTTAAAACAACCTACATGTATTAAAACATGTTTGCCAAACAAATGCAACAGTCACATTTTGTTTGGCCAAGAAAATCTTCATTTTGGTTAAACATCTTTAACCCAGAATTTATTAAAGTACAAAGTTTGCAAGTGGGGCATGTCATGGTATTTGTCACGTCCGTCCCGATTGTTTTTCATCATTTTGGTTAGAATCAGAATTCCTAACAACAGACTAAAATTACGCAATAAAGCAGGCCAAAAGTTCCCAAGTGTATGTGACAAGCATTTGCCTTCATTAAGTCATGCAGGAACAGCTAACAGCACCTGCTGGGCAACGAGGCCCCCTCTACATGTGGCACCCTCTCTCTCTCTCTCTGTGTGATCGTCTTATCAGTGCAGATTGAAATGGTGGCAGGGAAATGACACATAATGAAAGTGCATAGCTGAGAGATTTCAATCAGTAAATCAAGTCATTTGTGTAAAGCATAAAGAGTCTTTTCTCAATACCCGCCCATTAAAGGTAATCGGTCACGGCTTATTGACGCCAAATTTATTGGGTCTGTTATGAATCTAATTCAGCTTCCTAACCAATCCAGAAACATTTTTGTGGAGAAATATTCATAAGGTATAGAATTTCACAAACCAAAAAATTATATATAAATATAATCTTTTATAAATCCATTTTGTATAAAAAAAAAGCCTAAGTAAAACATTAGTTGTAAAACAATCCTTGCAACATTAACAATACGTGCATGTAGATAGATGTTTGCATTCAAATATTTTATTTGCTAATTTTCACATTATTATTTATGAGAAAAATATTGCTGAACCAGTCATTTAAAGACCGGGCCAGTGCTCAACACTCTTCCACCATACATTAATTAATTATTTTTTGGACCTTTTCCCAGCATGTTCAGACTGAAGGAGCAATTTTGCAGTTTGTCCGTCTAACACACCACGTGATACACCAGCATCAAGGTCAACTCTCAGGTATCATGGTCACTATCATAGTCCAGCCTTGTTAACAACTGATCTGACATAATCCAGAGAACACTCACATTAGCCAGTTTCAAAGCAAAACACGTTACCTGGAAATCTGATCGTACCACATCAAAGAAGGCAATCTTGGTAATACTCTAATGACAAACGAAGAGGTATTAACTGTCTGTGACTAACAGGATGGACAGTGTTAATATGCACAGTCAGTAACCAACACGAGGCGTGGATGACTAAACCACAGAGTGATGGACACTGGATATCTTCAGGAAAACGAAGATGTAATCAATGTTAAGCAGAACAGACGATTTCTCATTTAAACTATGTACAGTCAAACCTGCTCATGTGGTCACTTGTATTAAATGGCCACCTGTTGTAAACGGCTGCTTTTTTCTGATTGACTTGTATTAAGCGGTCTAATACAGCCAACGACCACTTAAATTTCAGAGTAAAACCATAAAATATTTTTGTTAAATGGCCACACTCTTTTATCAATGTCCTATAAACAAAACGAAAAAACCCCCCAAAATAATAGGTTAGGAGACATGGGCGATTTTCAAACAGATAAAAACAGTTTTGTAATTATTGATGAAATATGGTCCTGCAAAAACTTATGCGTCTATCTCAAACAATTCTTAGCAGATACTTGTTATCTGTTTCTCATTATGTCTCTAGATCTACTAGTATGTTGTAAGGGCACCGTGGGGTAATTGTTTGGCACCAAGTTCATATGCATGCTAACAACTCCTGGAAAGAAAAGGAAGGTTACAAAAGCATCAAGCACTGACCAGATAGTATGTCTTGATGTTCTTCACAAGTAAATCCCAGTTAAATAGCCGTACATTAACATTGTCATCAACTCTTCTATTCACTGACTGATAGGCAGGTCGCACAGGGTCTCTGAAATATACAAATTATACACAATAATAAATACAGTAAAACCTGTCTTAAGCAACCACCTAAGGGAGTAACAAAAAGTGACCTCTTAAGACAGAGGTGGCTGCTTAATACAGGTCATAATGCACTAAAATTAATGATTTGGTGGAATATTAAGATGACCCTTTAAGACAGGTGGCTGCTTTATACAGGTGGCCGCTCAAGCAGGTTTGACTGTACATATACATTTCGTACTTGATCATCATCGAGGGATTAAATAGTATCCCGGTTTCTAATACTGGTAGTACCCGGGAACACAGTGTCTGAAGAAAAAAAGACCCTGGGGTCTTGTAACTCTTGAATACTAGTAGTTCTAAGCCAACTGTCTGTTCAGTTAACAGAACCTTGCATTTGCACACAACCTACATGAATCTTGTTAGTTTTTTAAACAAGCATGCCACAAATACTACTATTAAATAGAACTCAAATCTCGAATAGAATTTAAATCAGCCATTCATCTCACCCACACACACATTTTGCTGAATTATAATACCGGTAACAACATGCTTTTAACTGTACTTTCTATGATTATGAAAGCTTACATTATATTGAATAAACCATCATGTCAAAATAAATTATTTATCTTTTTTATGAACAGTGATTTAGATTATAATCCATTTTATTGCAATTGACAAATACGATAGACCAAGTTCGACTGCCATTGTAAACTACATTACTTAATGAGCTAGTTGAAATGTTTCAGTGAAAGGACACGGGGACCAAAGTCAGGGAAAAGGCCAAATTTATTTTCTGGACAATCTCATAACAACAAATCCTTATTTCGACCAGTTACTGGTGCCAAAGAACTACTGACGCATGGCAAGGAAAACTGATATATAGGCATTTTATTCATGATTAGATCTGACCCTTTCAAGTAACAGAACTTCCTAACCTGTAAACTGTTCTACACTTGTTTTGATCGCTTAGAGTGTTTTGAAAATAAGGCAAAATATGATTACGTTAATAAACCTATAGAGACTGCAGTCACAGTGCTTACAAATCAATTAGGCCAATTACGAGGTGAGTTTGCTTTGTGAGAGCGCAGGGCAGACTACGACACTTGGCCGGCCAGACAAAGGCTGTCAATATGTGCTGATCAATATCCACTGCATACACACACACAGACATGCCATACCAGACTGCACGCACACAAACATCATCATCACATTATCCAGGGAGCTTAACTCAACTTAAACTCACTCATTGAATATTTTTTTAATATTCCTGGAAAACCTCTGATACGGTTACATGTAAACAGATTTCTTCAATGAAAAAGGAGAAGCTAGCTACACTGTAGATATAAAACAGGACAGATTTCCAGGGTAGATGGTCTGCAATAGGAAAAGCTTTGAAACTGTTTTAGCAATTGGTACCAGACTGAGCCCATGTAAGGGGGAGGGGCAGGTGTGGTGGGTGGTAGTGGGTGGTGATGCTTACAATTTTAATAGAACTAGGTACCCGGAATAATGTTTTATCTGTCCTGCAGGCAAGATGTAAAACATGTTTCATTTCCTCATTTAATGAGACAAATGCTGAACATGCATAATGTAGTACTGCATGATAATTACTCACGCAATCCTCAATTACTGCATACAACTATGCTAGATTTTCCAATAAGCATTCAGGAGATTTGTAAGGAGTCACTCTCACCTATATCACAACGATAAATAATGTAAACCGAATTAATAGTGTGACATGGTTTTTCTTGCGAAAATGCATGTTCGCGACGCTTAAATTTTGCAAACGACACACTTTAACAAACACACTCTAACTGGGTACTAAAATAATGCGTGAGTATAAATTTCGTGACTTGAGGTTGGTAGCGAAATTTATATCATTATGTACGCATTATTTCCACGGTTTACAGTATGTGACCGTGTATAGTATATAGGGCATAATAGGGCAGCGCTGGTGAGCTCCAAGTGACGATTCAGATAACTGATGTGCACACCACATTGGAGAGCGGGACGTAGTCTAGAGTTATGTCCACCTGTGGCGGGATGGGTAGAGAGATCAATCCTCCATATCGCAAAACATTTTTATTGGCTATTTTTCGTTCCAGCCAGTGAAACACGACTGGTTTATCAAATTCCGTGTTGTGTGCTATTCTGTCTATGGGATAGTGCACATA
>JAULBR010092709.1:0-12126 GCA_032355825.1 Melanodrymia aurantiaca
TGTGTGTGTGTGTGTGTGTGTGTGTGTGTGTGTGTGTGTGTGTGTGTGTGTATGTGTGTGTGTGTGTGTGTGTGTGTTTGTGTGTGTGTGTGTGTGTGTGTGTGTGTGTGTGTGTGTGTGTACGTGTGTGTGCGAGTGTGTGTGTGTGTGTGTGTGTGTATATGTGTGTGTGTGTGTGTACGTGCGTTCGTACGTGCACGCGTGTGTGTATACAACATACACGTATATACTCATAACAGTAAATGCATACACTCTACATAAAAAATAAATACATGTTTAGTAGGACAATTATTATATTTTCGGATCGTGCAAGTATTACGTAATGTTTTATTACAAAATAGGAACAGATCGTTTTTTATTACAAAATGCGCAAAAACTAGATATGGCAGCAGGTGCGATATTTATTGTTGATTGATTATTTTTTCGTCACTTTATGCACAAAAGTGACAGCTAGAAATTTGATAAGTTTTGTTATAGAGATTTCGTTTTTAACTCCATCGGTGTCATTTCCCCTCATTACTAACACACTTTTAAAACGTTCAATGCCAGAGCTTGAATGGAAAGTGGATGTTTAAAACTCGCCGACTCAAATTTAAGCTGCATGGATGCAACAGAAATGAACCGAAAAGAACAAAACGTTATTACAATCATGCCGTGTGGCAAAGACATAATTATGGGGAAATAATAATACTATATACAGTAAAACCTGCTTGACGGCCACCTGTCTTAAAGGGTCATCATAATATTCTACCAAATCATCAATTTTAGTGCATTACCACCTGTATTAAGCAGTCACCTGTCTTAAGAGGCCACTTTTTGTTACTTCCTTAGGTGGCTGCTTAAAACAGGTTTGGCTGTATTGTGTATGCAAGGACAGGATTGTATCGCCATTGGTTAACAAACGGTGTCATCATGTGTTTGCACAGTGGATAATGAGAGTACTGTATATTATATACCATCAGGACTTCGTGGAAAATACTCATGGACACTCATACGGAGGCAGGATTTGTTCATGTTAATATTGTCAGATTTTTAACGCTTAGGTGCCAGCATAAGATAACATCCCTTTTAACTTAGTTATAATTTATTTTCATGTCTACATCCAATTGAGGTTCAACCATGTCTGTCCTGGGCATGCAGCCCAGCTGCCTCGACTGTCTGAGAACGACAGAAGTTAGTGTTAGTATGGGAGATTAAGCTCGCTAAACCCATTTGATAGGTAGAAAGGGATCTTTAATATCAACTTTTACACAGACAGGACAGTACATACCATGACCTTTGATAAACCGGTTTTGGACACTTGTCGGTGTAAGTGGAAGTACACCTACCCATTGAACCTTGCGGAGCACTCACTCTGAGTTGGAATCGGTACCGGGATTAAACATTCCATATGCCACGAATGGGATTCGAATCCAGTGGCTACCAGTCTTAAACCAGAAGCGTTAACCCCTACACCACGGAGGCCTGTAATGATGATAGTTAAATAGGAGCCGTAACACCACGTGATCGCGTGACAGGATCTACAGACACACACTTTTGCGTCAAACCAGTCATTTAGCATCAACGATCGAGACACATTAACTAGATGATTGGTGAAGAAAATTACAATTCTCTCTACACGTGTATAGACATATAGACGTCTCTTGGGAGGCATCAATTGATAGTTTTATTGGAATGTCACACAAAGACATTAGATTGAGAACAGTATCTTCACTTTCATTACTACAAAAAAAATCTCATGCCACAGTTAGTTAGTTAAAGCTTATTGGTGTGCTTATATCCAATTGAGGTTCAAGCACGTCTTTCCTGGACGTACAGGACACAAGCAGGTACCGTAGTGTTAGTATAATAGAGGAAACCAGCTACTCCTATTTGATAAGTAGAAAGAGATATGTTGTATGCACGTTCCCACAGTACATACCAGCGCTTTCAATCCAGTTGTGGTCACTGGTCGGTGTAAGTGGAAGTACACCTACCCATTGAGCCTTGCGGAGAACTCGCTCTGGTTTGGAGCCGATGTAATAGGAATAGAAGTCTGTAGGAATATAGGTCCGACTCAATATATAATGCTATAGGACCTACATACCTAGGAATCCTAGTCCAAACCAGACGTTTATAAAACACATAGTTTTATTACGAATGTTCTTACATTAACTCTAGGATTTGTATGTAATCACTAGTTTTATGAATTAGACTATTAATTTTGTTTCATTCCGTAAAGATTTATTTTATTATTTAATCCATTTTGTTACGATATAACCTGACTTGCATTCCGGCCGGACTTGCGTTCCTTTTACACCGGTACTGGGATTAAACATGACATATGCCACGAATAGGATTCGAACCTATAGTATTAATATGCTGATCAATAAATATTGGTTGCCCACCTATTTTAAAAGGTAGGTGTGAAAGGAGTTGTAGCGCTACAAATAGGTAGGTTATCGCCTACGAAGTCGCGCGCACGTCTGGTCTGTGAGAGCCTTAATTAATGACTTGGGAATACCGGAAGTGATGACATTCGGTCAGTGTGGCGAAACGGCTCCAAGACGGATTGTTTCCACCAGTGTAACGCAGTGCAGACTAAACCCACGAGTAAACACCTATCATCCGGGTGTTTATTTACTGTAGATGTAAGATAGGAAATGAAGACAAAGATGTCTTTGGTGTTTATTTTTGAAAGCGTCTCAGTCTATCGTATGATCCATGAGCGCTCGTTTCGGGACTCCGTCATTCATTATAGCTAACTAATTTACCACGTTCCCCGTCAAGTTTGAACTTTCAGTCGGAATAATGTTCATAAATTGTTTTTTTTTCAACGATACTTAACACTAGCAATCTTGAATTGAATCATATTTTATGTGGCTTAAAGGAAAACATTTCGATAACCCTTAGCACTTTTAAAGACACAATTCCTAGTTTTAAGATGAATGCCACCGTGCTTGCGCAGATAATGCTATGTGTAACACATTTATGGCTGATGGTATGGGGGTTCTATTATTATTGAAATTAACATGTACTTACATCCTATTGCGGAGCGGGACGTTGCTCAGAGGTAGAATGTCCGCCTGTGGCGGGATGGGTCAAGAGATCGATTCTCCACAGCGCAAAACAATTTATGGGCTATTTTCCGTTCCAGCCAGTGAAACACGTCTTGTTTATCAAATTCAGTGTTGTGTGCTATTCTGTCTATGGGATAGAGCACATAAAAGACCACTTGCTGTTTTTCGGTAAGAGTAGCCCATGAAGCGGCGACAGCAGGTTTCCTCTGAGACCATGTGTCAATACAACCATGCGTCTGACGTCCAATAACCGCTGATTTATAATCGATGTGATTCTAGTGGCGTCGTTAAATAAAACAAACTTTACTTTAACATCCTATTGCTGCATTACTTTGTTCTGATAACATGAAATGTCGACATATAATTTTAATCGATCTTTAATCATTACTAAATTTTATTAATAGGCTTTCGAAGTCTGGACATTAACTAACGTCTTTCATATTTTCTAGTCAAGATGAATTTAGGCTTTACAGTCTGAACTTACAACATTAAAAATTATGTAAACACCGTTTTTCAAGTCGAAATTCTATATTTTAAAAACGTATCTATATAATTATAGCACAACACTCTATGTAACAGCCATACTGTTTGTAACAGGTGTGGTACATAACTTTACTGGAGTAGGGGATGATGGAATTAGGACTCAAACTGCCAATTTAACTTTTTGCTCCGTAAATAAACGGAATTTGAGTATGCATAAAAAAAAATAAAGGAACATTCAGTTTTTTTGCATTAAAATATGTAATTAAAAATCGGGGTTTCCCCTGAAAAATGTTAAATATTCTAATGGTAGATGTGTGGCTCGTCCTTCGCAGAACCTCTGGCGCATAGATTTATGTCTGTTCATATAAAGGGAGTTGCACGCGCGGTTCAAGGAGGTTTAGGGAGTCGAAATGTTTTGCTACTTATGTAATATTTTAGAGAGTTAGATTTTTTCATTGTACTAATAATAATTAAAACCAGTTTATAATAGCATGTATCATAACCTGCTAACATTTCTGGATCAGCGCCAGCGTTGATTGTATTTTAATTTGCTGATTTTCCATTAGATGTAAAGATACATCGCAGCCATAAATTTATACGGTTGTCTGTATCTATATACCACAGCCATAAATCACCAATAAACGCGTTATTGTTACATGTGGCACATATCTCCAGAGTGTTGTCAATACAGACGCCAAATAGCATTTGTTGTTGTCTGCTGTGGGAATATACAATTTGAGTAAATACAATGGTAATGCATTGCGACATTGCTGAATGGCATCGGTGTGAAAAGTCTACGATCGCCAAACTGATATAGATTCTCTGTCCCTCTCTTTTGGGAACTAGGCGGTCTCCTAGGCCACATTACTCACTGTTGAAATTAAACAGCAGTATCTACATGATCTAAGTCTCATAGAACGGTCTCTGTGGTGTCGTGGTTAGACCATCTCGTTCACGAGTGGTAGGCACTGGGGTCGAATCAGCTCTAACCCTAACGGGTACGTCGCAAGTCTTAATACATGTAGGTAGGTGTATACCACTTACACATTGTTTATTAACCAGCCGTTGTTGGATGTCAACTGCACGGTTATATATACACTTTGTCACAAAGGAAACCCGCTGAAGCCACATAGGCTATTCGTACCGAATAACAGTAACGGATCTTTATGTGCACTTTCCCACAGACAGTATAGACTTCGCGGACCAGTCGTTGGAACGGAAAATAGCCCAACAGTTCCACTGAGGAGGGTCGATCCGTCGACCTATTGAATCTAAGCTGCTCCCCGCTCCCAAAACGTAGCATTAGATGCGCATGTACGGTAGCATTTATCTTCAAACTCAAGATTTACCTGTAAGTAGAATTATATATCAAAGAGCATTGCATCCGTCTTAAAAGTCGGGAGTGCACCTTTAATACAAATTTTGTATAAAGGATTCAATTTTGAGTCCATATTTGTTAGAGATACATCATCCACATTTCATATTGACGTTTTTCCTCCACTCATCTTCCGCATATGCCGCTTTCTTTGTGTTATTTCACGTTCCACCGTCTCATTAGAACGTCGCCGAAATCAACACAAAGAATGATATTATCAATCGCACGGATGTCAGGGTCAATCGAAGTGACGGCGTGATTGCGTTAAAGACCACACTCGCTATTTGTTCAGATGATGCATGTCTTGGCTTTTGATTGATAGCACTTGCGGACTGTCAGATTGCTGCATGCATGTTGATGTCGAAACCATGTTCCAATATGCACTGTTTTGTGATCTAGCTGGTAAACTCTGGGATTTTCGTCCGAAGCTCTGTAGCTGGACCCAGCTCTCAGCAAATCGACCGCCTTAATGTACACCGTGTTTAGTTAATATTTACATATGAATGATTTTAGAGTGGCGTATGAATTATTTTGAAAAAGAATCATGAGAAACGACGTGAAGATATGGGGATAACGTAAATTATGTAGCATAGGCGAGCGTCGGTACGTCGCTACCAATAATGCACTCAATACGGTGTTTTCAGTCAAATAATATAATAGTATATCGGTCCCGTAACATAATTATTTAACAACAGAAGTGGTCGACGAATAATTATAAATAATAATAAATAGTTTCGTAGCGATAGTTTCGTAAAAGACGTAATACGTAATTTCAAATAATATTAATATTTAGGCATAAAAAGTTTTAGTAAATAATGTATATTCTACTCGGATAAAATGGACAGTTTTCCCCCTTTTATAAATATTATGGCAGTTAAGTATAGACATCATTTTAAACATCAGGGCCCGGTTGTTCGAATCCTAGGTTAGCGCTAACCCTGAGTTAATTGCCTAACCATGAGCTAAATTTAACTACTGATGAAAATTTTCGTTTTTCAAAATTTTTAATGTTAAATATACCCTAACCCAGTTTTAACCTGTGATCAGCCAATGCTGCGTTAAGGAATTTAATCCATGGTTAGTGGTAACCAGTGGTTATGTTAACCCAGAATTCGAACAACCGGGCCCTGGTTGTAAGATAAATCGTCTCCAACGGCCACTCATGTATTATTCTCTATGGGTGCACCCTTTAATAGTTCAACTGATGTTCAAATGTACTACTATATAGTATTGTACGCAGCACACAACTTGATTCGCCGTCAAGGTCGTTGTGATTAGGCTAGCCAAACTATTATATAACTCAAAGTATATTAGAAAGTGAAGATGGATTGCCTTATTTAATACATCTCCCGATAATAGCGTCGTTATGTCATGTTCACGCGGTCAGGCGGCCAATCGCCATCAAGGGATCCACGTAATGAAGAGTCACACGCAACATTTGCATAGAACAGGCTCATCTTCTCCATAATCAGTTACACCGCTGCATGATCCCCATGTAGTAGGAACAACCATCAATATAATTGAATCTAAAGTCTAGAGCACACTATGAGGAAGTTGCTGAGCAAAGTGACACAGATGTCAGTTTTATCACTCGAATTTTAGTGAGAATTCCACCTCAAGAGGCGATAACAAAAGTATCTATCTTTTTTTGTTTTGTACACCGCTGCGTGATTCCGATGTAGTAGGACCAAAGTACCTGGTTTCCTCTGTCGTACTATATAATACTAACTTCTGTCCACAACAGACGTGTTTGAACCTTAACTGGATTATAAGGAATTAAATAAGTTATAACTATAGCTAACTAACAGAGGATAACCGTGTGTTTGTTCGTTTAACGACACCACTGGAACGCATTGATAGTAAATCAGCGGTTATTGGATCTCAAAAGCACGGTTATATCGACACTTGGTCACAGATAAAGTGTGTTTGTTTAACGACACCACTGGAACGCATTGATTGTAAATCAGCGGTTATTGGATGACAAAAGCACAGTTATATCGACACTGCAACCACACACAGTCCACGTAAATGGACTTCACTGTCATTGTCTACTAATAATGTTGAGCTTCACAATTTCTGTCTGTCTGGTAATAAAATGAGCGACCATCATCCGTCTCGGTCTACACGGCCATTTGTTCGACAGCTCAGACCTGAACGTCAGCATTTATCAGCAGGCATAAAAGGCAAATCTGTCTCATTTATATAGTGCGAGCGAAATCATTGAAAATAAACCACAGTCGCGAAAGACTAATTTAATTAATTGGGTTGACCAGATTAAAGTGTATCTTGTCCGACGCGAGAGTAATTCGTGGGGGCAAACTTCCATCTGCGCTCCGGCTTCCCCAATCTGTGATTAAGACCAAAGTCAATAGGAACTATTGCAGTCCAATTACAACCGTGATCATCAGATCTGGGCTGGCTTCTTCTCAATATTACGTTTGCGCACGTGTTAAGCCGTGTTTGCGAAAACTATTATAACTGCATATCCCCAATTGGGGTATTAACCGCAGCGGAATTGCTCGTCTAAGCCAGTCAAAGTGATAACCATTTGTAGAACAAATACGAAGCTAATGACTGGAGGGGTGTGCGGGATATGAATAAACAAATTCTGTATAATTTATATTTGTTACTCATAATGACCTCACACAGCTTTCTTGGTGATTTCAACAAAATTGGGGCACGGCATTGTAAAATTAACTATATTGGGGGTATTTCGTTCATTTCTGGATATTGCAAGGGCAATTTTATCTTTCTTTTTTTTTCGTTTCTGGATATTGCAAGGGAAATTTTTTCTCTTTTTTTCGTTTGTGGATATTGCAAGGGCAAATTTTTCTTTTTTTTTCGTTTCTGGATATTGCAAGGGCAATTTTTCATAAAACAAATTTCGTTTCCGGATATTGCAATGGCATTTTTTTCATATTAATTTTTTTTGTTTTTTTGTTGGTATATTGCAAGGGCACATTTTACATAACAAACATGGACACAATTATCATTTAAACTGCTATTTAAGCATAATTATCTTCCGTTTGTTATAGACTCAACATACCACTTATTCATTCTACCATAGCAATTAGTGTATGTATGTAAATTGCTTTATATGTAAATTGTTCTATTTGAGGGCAACATGATACTACTTGGGGCAGAATGGCATAGACGTATCAAGGCATAGTGTGGCGGCACGAAAAAATTGTCTCGAGGAATCATTTCTATTCCATCAGTTTGCACCTAATCCCTCTCCACACCACCCACCTCCCCATAAGTTGCATCACTACATTTGTGTATGCAAATGGATGGAGTAGTTTGTTAAATATTCATTTGACATTTTAATTACTTTTATATATTATAATATTATAGCTATAATAATTTCAGAAATTGCTAATGAATTACTTGCCAAATTACTTTCTTCGTAGTAAACGGTATCAGTTAATTTATTTAACGAGCTATTGATGACGGTAAAGTACATACACACACGTTTCTATGCACTACAATCAGATTAGCCAGTTCCATTAAATAATTATGTTATGAGAGAGAGAAAAATAAGGGGAGTGAGGAGAAGAAGAACGAACACATAAAACATGGAATCTGTTGTCGGTCACTCTACACATTTCAGCACTAAAACAATCATGATATAAGAGACCTTTTTTTTATTTCCTTTCACAAAACAAATATATTCATTTATTATTGGGAATTATTCCATTTTACAACGAATACTGCTAGCTTCGCTCTCTATTGACTCATTTCCTTTAATTAATAGTGTCGAAAGACGCCAGTTCCAAACACCTTCCTTGCAGCAATAATCTGTCGTTACTCGACGAACCTGTTTCTAATTTCCTTACGATTAAAAATTAATATATGTCCATTTAGCATGTTAGCCAATCACAACAGTAGGACGTAATGGGAGCGGTGAAATTGGGTTACGCAGGGAACACGCTTTCAAGTAATCAACACCAAGCCTGTGATGAGATGCTGCAAAAGCCACAGGAGACTAGGACAATGACTTTCACATGGCTAATTGGACTGTGAGATATTTAATGAAGGAATTTAATTGTTGAGCGTGATGAACATGGGATGAATACAGGCCAGCCTTACGTTCAATAGCGCGAGCGAACTGGAAATGCACTTGGAGGCGAACTGGTAATGCGCTGTGGGCGAACTGGCATGGGTGACCTGACTTGGAGCGAAAAGGTTTGGGGGCGAAACGTATGGTACCCTCTGGGACTATGTGACTGGTACCGATCGTGTACTATCATAATATCATAGTCATTTAATGTTAGATGCAAACATTGGTGTCAAAACGCTTTTTTTTTCGGTAGCAGAACGTTCGCCCTATTGAACGCAAGGCAGTTCAGTCGGATCTATACAAATTGGCTTTAAGCGTAAAGGAAGCGAAGTCCTGATCACGTTGTGTACTTTCTATAAGTGAAAATTAAAAACCAGAAATGCCGTCTGTGTCTTGGGGATGGTTTGACCTTGACTTCGCTGATGACTCAGACAATTGACCCTTCCGCAGTAGTCTGGACAGGCAGTCGAGGCAGCTGAACTGCGTGACCATGACCGATATACTTTAATCTTAATTGGATATACATGTATAATAAGTACGTAAATAAGTTATAACTAACTGACTAACCTTGGCAGTGGAGCAGTAGTTGGCAGATAGGGTTCGAATCCCATCCGTGGCACATGGCATTATTAATCCCAGTACCTGCTCCAACCCAAAACGAGTGGTCCGCCAGGCTCAATGGGTAGGTGTACTTCCATAAATTTACATCGACCAGTGTCCGCAACTGGTTTAACAAAGGTTATGGTATGTACAGTCCTGTTTGTGGGAAAGTGTATATAAAAGAGTAGCGTGTTTCATCCATTATGCTATTACTAACATATGTCCTGGTGGACAGGCAGTCGAGGCAGCTTGACTGCCTGACCATGACAGACGTACTTGAACCTTAATTGGATATAAGGACGTAAATTAAGTTATAGCTAACTAAAAATGATTAATAATCAAAGTGTACCAGTCGTATCGTTTGACAATCGAACTTTATCGTTTACAATTATTTAAACTGATATAACAGTGCTATGCTGTAATAACTATAATTTGGCCACTTAATTGTGCATGTTTTTTAACAACGATATGGAATGTTCGGCCTTCGGAGTATCCATGGTTTCCTGTGTTAATCAATATTTATGTTTATTAAAGTCAGTAATTCGAGTTGAAGACGAATGCCACAAATCGCGAGAGCCTTTGCGTTAACCCTAGGAATAAAATATTAATATCAAAATAATCAAATTGTTTCCATACACGATGGTCGGATTCCGGATGATATTTTAACAAAGTCGTGACAGGATGCAAACATAAACTACTCTACTGTTTAAACAGCGATGACATCATCTGTTTGCAAAAGGTTGCACCATACGATAATTATCGGTTCTCTATTAGTCCAGGCAAAATAAGGTTTAACCTAGAACAAATTGCAACAGTTTTTTGTTTGTTTTATATGCTTGAATGGGTGCCTCTAAACATCATATCCAAACTCTAGGAAGATCTTACCTCCCGAAACGTCTAATTAGCATAAAACAAAAATGGCCGCCATATGAACCATGAATGCTATACTAACTCCTAAACGATTGGACCTAGACCCTATAAATGTATTACCAACACATAGAAACATGACCAGCCTCCATAACGTAGTGGCTAACGCAGCGGGTTTAAGACAGGTAGGTACTGGGTTCGAATCCCACTCATGGCATGTGTGATTTTTAACCCTCAGTACTGACTTCTGTAGGTGGGCCAATTCAATGTTACGAGAAAAGTAGTCTACTACCAGTAGATACTGTTGTGCCATCCATTCAAACAAGTGCATCCCCACTCTCTGCCATGGGTAATCTGGAACACTGCTCGAAATCATTGGTTCGGGTCTTGTTTTTCTCTCTTTCTCACATATTGCACAATTTTCTACCATCGACTGAATCTGCTGAGATAGTCCTGGCCACCACACAGAACACTTGGCCATTGCTTTGCACTTTACGATGCCCTAATGGCCATCGTGAATTCGGGTCAAAATGTCCTTCCTCAATACTACTGGGATAACGAGCCTGGTGCGATAAAGTAAGAGTCCTTCTTGCACCGACGAGTCATTTCTCACTGTAAAGAACGGCAAAACATCTGAATGTACTTTGGACTTTACTGCAGGCCACCATTCTCTGCAGTAGCGAGCAACTTGACTGCAGACCTAGTCTTCCTGCTGGTTTGTCTTGATTTCTACTAGTCGATCCTGGGTCGCTGGTATACCATAGATTACCGACTGTACTAAGGCTGTGGCATCACTTTCCAACAGCAGATCAGCTTCCTGAGGACGTCCAACAGGAGCACGTGACAGTGCATCTGCAGTCATCAGGTTCTTACCCGCTGTGTAGATCACCTGATAGCTGTACCGCATAAGACGCATGCTGAACCTCTGTATCCGTGGTGATAGCTCGTCTAGCCCCTTTGTCTTCAAAAGCGCCAATAACGTTCGATGGTCAGTCTCTATTGTGAATGATAAGAGACCCAGCAAGAAATCAGCGAATTTCTCGCATGCCCATGTGGATGCCAGTGCCTCCTTCTCCACTTGCGCATAACGTTGCTCTGTCGAGGTCATCGATCTGGATGCATAGAAGATAGGACGCCACCTATCCTCATCCTCTTGAAGCAGGACTGCCCCAAATCCATAGGATGATGCATCCGCAGACACCATGGTAGGTCGGTCTGAAACAAAATAACCTCGTCTATGTCCTTTTGGTAATGATGTTTCCAAGATTACTTGATTTCCTTGTAGTGATATCTTGCTGTATAGTACGAACCTGTCAATGATTGCACTGCCTTAATGATTTCAGCATAAGAAGAACCCAAGGCATTGACTGTTTTCATCCATTCCATGACCTTGAATAAGTACACCCTCTGCGTTCAACTGGTCTCATCATCACCACCACTGCATTGGCAGTGATTCATGACATCTCGACATTATCATAATATCCCTTCGACACTGTCTTGTGGTTCAGAGATACGCATTTGGCCATGTCGCTGTCGTCATTTAGATTCAGATCTATAGCAAGATTTGTATCTTTGAAATCCAAAATATATTTGCAAGTATATATAGACCGACGTCACATTTTTGGAATGATCACAAAGTGCATTGAATGTGAGCATGTCATTAAGCAGTTTCCAGTCCAATG
>JAULBR010092720.1:0-12126 GCA_032355825.1 Melanodrymia aurantiaca
AGGCAGGCAGGCAGGCAGGCAGGCAGGCAGGCAGGCAGGCAGGCAGGCAGGCAGGCAGGCAGGCAGGCAGGCAGGCAAAGAAGAGCACAAACTGAGCTCAGCATCTCTGCTTCAACATGACCCAAACTTGTGTCACAGAAAACCCAGTTGTCCCACAATTCATTCACTGTGCTAGAAATCAATCAAACTTGGTGATTAATTTCAGATTAGATTTGCCTGTGAAATTAGCAATGACAAGCCTAGACAGTGCTGAAAAGGATTGTTGTTGCTTAATTGACATTGTTGGTGCTAGCTGAATGAAGCACGGCCAGCCTCCAGATGGATCTCAATAGAAGGTTGCAGATTGCAATCATGTGTCAGTATGACTTGCATGTGGGTCTGCAATCTGTATCCGGTATACAAAGAGAACACAAACAATCTTCTTTCTCATATACTAGTACATGTATTGCATTCACAGTGTTTATTTTCTGTTACCTGTGAAAGTCACTTGATATCTCATACATGTACATGTTGTAAATTATGGCTAACTTTGAAGATAAATGATAATGAGAAATGGAAGATATATTTTTTTTAGAAAGTATAATTTTCATCAGAACTACATGTACAGTAGCTGTCACACCTCCTGAATTCATCAGAACTACATGTACAGTAGCTGTCACACCTCCTGAATTCATCACTCAGGAGACTCTAAGTTGTTTCATCATTCCTCCTTTTTTCCTGCCCAGGTGGAATTTTATCCTGACAAAAATAATCACAATTTATGTGTACATGTATGTGAAAACACATGATACTGGTACCATTTTAGATTGGATTATTAAAGTAACACACCTATATGTACGAAATAAATGTACATGCCCTACATAATATATGTACATGAAGCCGGATTATGCACATGCGTTGTTTTAACAGAAAAGTAGATCTTAAATGTAATTAAAAATTAAAATATGGTTTAAAAAAGCAGTTTTCACCACGAGGTCAGACATTCGACACCCGTTCGCCCATCCCTACATGTACTTACAGGTGTTTATATATGTTACAGTCACCTGTGTCTTTACTGTAGCTGACATACTTGTACAGTTGTGTGACATACATGTACATCTAGCGACCAGTTTCATGCTTATATGTACATATCTACATCAAAAGTGCTTGCCATGTGATTTCAATGTCATTCCGTAATTAAGAAACGCCATGTCATTAACACGTTCATATAAATGACATCATCAATAGATATTAAAGGGAGATTGTTACATCATTCTGGTGATCTTCAATCAGTTTAACATGACTAAATGTGTGTTAACAATGTTTAGCGAGTTTGGTAATGGTATGCTTATTAATATACAGTACATTGACTGAGTCAATTTTACTCACTCATAAACAAGGACCGTGTTTCCTCTTCTGTTTATATGCAATTGAATTTGCGTATATCACCCATTATTATTGTGATTTTTGTGCCAAAATGCAGGGCTCACCATAGCCAAATTAGCCAATGGCTAAATTTTGACAAGATTGGCTAAACATTTTCGCAGGGCTCACTGGACAAGAATTTTGTTTAGCCAATTTTCACAAAATTGTTGTATTGTTCCAAAAAAAATTCGAAAGAGGCTAAATATTTTGGTGAGTGATTCTCATTAAAATGATGTTGCTAAATAGAGTCTTCATAAGTTCATGTCAGCTCAATGTGTGATGTGTCTCTATGTGTATTTACAGATTGTTCTCGATTGCTCTCTGAAGAAAGATATAGAATACACCAAGGCCAATCCTAAATTTCATCACTGGAAAACTGATGAGAAGCGATTTGGCCTTACGTTTGAGAGGTCTGATGATGCTAAGGCATTCGACAAGGGAGTCAGCAGGGCTGTGGCTGACCTCAAACAAGGTTTGTTAATCGTCTAATCTTCGAAACATTTACATGTATCGGGTTACAATTTGTTTTTAAAATTGTGATTATCAGTTTTTCTTACTGGATGGAGAATGGAAAAGCAACTACTGGAATTTGATTAGCACTTTTATACAATGAGTAAAAATATTGCATCGCAATAGCAAGATTTTGTATCACTTTTTGCGATGCGAACCTGGTCATTTTGCAGCCTGTTTATAATAAATAAACAGCCCTCTATATTTGTTTGCAGTAAAAACTCAAGAAACTATATTGATCAACTTTAGGTTTTGGGACAACTTTTCATTATAAATTCGTTAGAAAAAGAAAAGATCTTATCACATGAGGGATGTGTATAAATGTAAATGTGTTTCACAATTCGCACAACGTTCGGGAGCATGGGATGGGATAGGTAAAAGCCAAGTTCGGATTGTATTTCTCCATGACGTAGTGTTTAGTTAAGCACATAAATAACATTATAGCTATCTAACTTTGTGTTTTAAAACTACTGATTGATTTTAACGAAAACAATATCTATTTTGTGATTTGTGCAGGCCTTGTGGGTGTCACTGGAACTCTTGAAGGTGATGAAGGAGTATTTCAGGTAGTATTTTCAATTTAATTTAACACTTTACAGGATTAAATTTGACATAATTATAAATGAAGTTAAAATTGATTGTTTTTAGTTCCAACTCAATGTGTACATGTTTCTTTTTAACTCATTAATTATTTTAATTTATTTACTATACACTCACAATGCAACATGTCTTAATTATTTATTATTAAAGGCCATCTACCAAATGTTTAAAACCAAATAACAGCATTACAACTTACACAATACTGTGCACATGTATTTTGATCTAAGACGAGTGTTATTGCATTTCAGATGGTTGAACTTCCTCTAATGTGCAAAGACAATTCCTCGCAATCAGCGAGCACCACATCGACGACGACGAGTAGCCCCTCCCCCAACTCCCCGGTCAACTCTGTCCCCGGCCTGTCCGACGCCTTCCCCTTCTCCCCCCACCCACATGCCAATCATCATCACCTGCATAGGATTCACTACATTTCCGCACCACAGCGGCCTCACAAGCCAGCCTCCTCATCACCACCCAGTGAAAAAAGTAGTTCCAAATCGGACAGTTTTGAAAGTAGTTCTGGTCAGGACGACGTGTCGATTCGGCCGGACGAGCCGACGTCGCTGAGTGGGAAGTCGGACACGGCACTTCTCGACTCGGACAATGTCGAGCCCTACAAGGAGGATTCTTATGTGACGTTTTCTAAGAGCAAACCCGGGGCTCCTCACGAATATAGTTACCCTAACTTAGAACCTGTTGTGCAAAAACCACCCACAAAGCGTGAGTCAGTGAGTATGAAGCGGCAACAACCATTCTCTATACAAAATCCACCACTACCCCTCAAGCCAAACAAGCGCAAGAGTCGACACAAGACCGACCAGTCTGGCCGCCTGCTGAACCAGCGGTCTCGCTGCAAGCACTGCAACGAGGTGTTCTCGCACGAGGACAACCAGCGCGGCAGCTGTGAGGATGCTCCGGATGAAATTCAAAAGTTAATAGAGTGTGTGACGTGTGTTTGGTGTTCCAAGTGTTTAATTTATCACTGTATGTCCGACGCGGACGGCGAATACAGACATCCTTGTGTATGTGACTCCAATGATGATTCCAATTGCAAAAAGTGGACGGCTTTAACAATTTTATCGTTTTTCATCCCATGTCTATGGTGCTATTGGCCTTTAACTGCATGTCACAAGTGCGGTGTGTCGTGTGGCTGCTGTGGGGGGCGCCACGTGTCCGTGTGACCACACAAGCCACACTAATATATATATATATATACATATATATAAATATGCACAGGATTTCTCCATTTCGCCTTTATTCATCAAAACATATTTGTAGATAAGACAAACAAATCATTATAGTTACAGACGAGTTGGAACGGATTGGAAACTGCATCACCAGGCACTGTTAAATGACGGATGTCGAAACATGTTTGGTGCAAGCTGTATGCATGGGAGACAACTATAATATTGCATTTACTGCAAGGGAGACAACCACCATGCCATACATGCATTGAATGTTGTTTTTGACGAAATGTGGAGGCCGTATGGCGGAGTCCATTACCTATGTTGCAAGGGTAAAATGTGTATCGCGTGGAGCCTGCCTGTTGTTGTGAATGGAATAACTTAGCTAGTCAGCCAACAATGGTCGGAATGAATTGGACGACATCGTGGCAAGTGCTTGGATGTTTCCTCACGCAGACAGAACTAAGTTGGTGTGTGCTAAGGTAGCGTGTAGATAATTGGGGAAGTGTGTCCCTAGATATAAACAGTTGGTATACTTCATATGGTACTGCAGTCAGTATTAGCAATGGTTTAAATAGCTGGTCACTTTTCACAATATTCGAACACGCATACAAATTTGAAGACATGGTTTTTGAAGATTTAACTTCTTTTTTTTTTTAATTACAATTTTTCTTTCGCATATGGCAGTATGTTTAAAAAGTTTCCAATCAGAAATGTTAAAACGTAGTCAAATTCATTTGCGAAATAAATGACTAATACTTGAGTATTCTATGACATGTTTGCGAAAGAATCTCGAGGCTCAGTCTAATTTGACTTTGTCCGTAGACAAAACACATTTTAATACAATAATTATGAATGTCAAAACTTAAACTATTTTTAATCAAATCTGATCGGATTATCTATTATATTAGACATGTAATTGGTGTTATTACTCCAGTGATGTTTTTGTTCACAATTTTTATTTCACAATGGCAGAAAACCACATTCTCGTGTGATTGCCGAAAAGAGTTTGCTAAATGTGTCAAAATTACCATAAGTTTGATGCCCAATAGACATCAATTAATCAATGTTCTGTTGTGACATTAAATTCCTTTTCTTTTAGACGGAATGTTTAGAATATTTTGAAAAGTGAGCACGATGTAAAATAGACTAAGAATGAAGGGTAATTGACAACGTAGATTGTTGACCCCCCCACTGTAAATGAGGCGACCTAAATGGCATTGTTTTATTATGTTCACCACATATAACGTCGAGCATGCTGGAACTGTTAGCATAGTGGTTATTTTTTGTATTTTTTTAACAGTCTAAAACAAAAGCATATCATTAGTTGGAACTGGTTGTCGGCAAACATTATTTTAAATCACTTTTTGTTTTAATCATGTTTGCTAGCTCACTGATGTTCATCTGCACTCTGAACAACGGCACGTGTCATGGCTTTTACAAGACATTCAACTATCTATGTGTCGGTCAATATGTGTTTTTTTAATTTACCTCAGCACAACTCCTGATGTCAGCTTTACAATTACACTTAAAGGTACAGTCCCGAGTTTGAAGACGAGTGTCACTGAACTGATGCTATTTGTAAGATATTTGTGACTAATACAGCATATTTATTACTAAAATTAACATTTACTTATGTTTTATTGGTTACGATATCAATTTATGTATATCCAACCCATTTGTAGTAACTTAATGTTGTCCTTGGGACTTTTGCCTACAATAATTTAGTATGTACTAAATTATTTTAGACAAAAGAACACAGTAAGCTACTATAACAGTTTGGATGTCCAGAAACACATATTGATATTGTAGGCAATAATATGTAAGTAAATGTTAATTTTAATAATAAGAAATGTTCTATTAATAGCCAGAAATATGTTACAAATGGCATAAGACGCACACATATGGTGGCACTCGTCTTAAAAGTCGGGACAGTACCTTTAAAGAGAAACTGTCAGGATTTTGGTGGCACCAAGTTCTTAGGCTCCATTACACATCTGCCATTAAGAATATAATAGAGAAAAAAAAGTCCTTCGTATTGAAGAAATTGTAAATTTATTAAATGTCTTTACATTCAATTTGTTTTGACAGTTTGCTTTGTATTGTGTGACATCTCATACTTGTGATAATGTCTCTGATGAATATAATTCTGTAAAAATGTTTATGGATTGTTCGAACTACTTGTTTTAAAACATTTAATTTCACAAATCAAAACTTATTACGCATGTATTGATCTTAAATGCTTTTTATCCTACCAATCAAAAACAAAGAGAGCCCTTTAATATAACTATTTACATTGCCCGAGTACAGCAATGAAGATTGCATTTTATAAATGAAAACATGCTTACTGGTGTTAAAATTAACAGATCAGAACAGAACTTTATTACACACAGCCTGTTGGGAATCGGCATAGTGGAAACACAAACAACTAGGTTTTACATGACATGTCTTCAGAAATTTGATTGGTTATTGGTTTTATCTGATTGGTTACATTTGATTCTGATTGGTTACTTGATAGGTTATGATATCTGATTGGTTATCTGATTTATTGATTTGTAATTTTAAAATACTTGTTACTGTAACATATCCGATAAATCGTTAAATGTAGACAATTTCACCGAAGACAACATTTGCAACATGTATATGAAAGTTATTGAAATCAAAACCATAAACAACTATCCATTCAGTATAATGTAAAACAACTATCCACTCAGTACATGTACCGGTATAATCATTATAATGTAAAGGTTGTAAATTAGCAATGTTGTTTGAAGTAAGCTCACATGATTATATCGATTTTGCAAAGTTAATTTTACATGCAATGTATACTGCATATTCATAATGTTAATAGTCCAGAATTGTTTGAGTTTTAAAATGTTATATCCATAGAGCCTAATATTTAAATAGTTATGTTTTCTTGTTGCCTTCAAATAGATAAACGAACAAGAGATATACAAATGAAACTAGTGTGTACATTTTGATGTGAAATAATGAATTGAAATACTTGAATTATTGATATACACGAATTACATTAGACAATCTATTTATACTAGGTTAGCTAGCACCAAATAAGTTTTTTATGCAACATGCTTAATGCTATAAACCTGTATCATACTTACAGTACCTTTAGTAAATGATGTAATGATGTCCCTATTTTACATACCTATAAAGGCACTGCGCAGACGAACAAAAGTATGACCCACATGTAATTATAATTGACTAAAGTAAACCGACATGCATTTTGAATAAACTGACATCACTAAACTGCCTGGTGAGCATGAGGTCAAAGGATCGAACCTCTTCAATATACCCATTGGGTTATTTCCCATTCAATGATCGACTAGTACTGCAAAGACTATGGTGTGTCCTATCCTGTATGTGGGAAAGTTCCCATTCAAAATCTCTTGCTTCTAATCAGCAAGACATCTGGTGGCAGCAGGCACCTTCTAAAACCTTATTTTGACAATGTGTTCCAGTGATGTCGTTAAGCAAACCAACTTTAACTTTATTATCATACATCATTTACTAAATTCGCTATATTAGGAAACATCTACCTCTAGTATCACAGATTTCAACTGTTTCTTTCATTTGTGGCCGCCGTCTATAGGAGCCATGACACGTGTCGGTTGAGCAAGCAAGTTGCGATGTGTTTGTGCTGTATGTTTTATACGAAGCGTCGTCTTCTCGGTGTGAGCTCACTTACAAATTGTACATGTACATGTCATTGCGTGCCAAATTGTTTGTGCTGCATTTTTCTATTCTTAAAAACAAATTCTTATTTTCTGCTTTTATTAAAAAAGAAAGTACAATAATGTGTATTATTATTACATTGTGCAACAAGTGCTACATGTACGCTCATCTCTGTGCGTGTTAATACAGACCCATAGCCAAGGATGGTGTATACGATGTTGGAACCTCTGAGATCATAATATTGAGAGGAAACTCTATATTATGCATTATGTTTTTCGAAAAGAAAATTTTTATCTCTAAAATTCACCAATTGAGGAAATACTGGCTACGGGTCTGTGATGGAATTCCTTTGGCAGAAATAGAAATCGTCAACATGTGATACCCGTTTAGCTTTAGGAAAAACATCACAAGACCCTTCGTAGAATGATTTTTAAAAACTGCACTAGGACTCTGTGATACATGTAAGTTATATATAGACAATGTAGATTTAGACAGCTGGATAGTACTGTTTTTTTACTTTTGAGTTAGATGACCAGTGTAACATACCGGCTATACTCGGATGCCTTGCCTTACTGTCTGCCATTCAGTCTACCTGTTTGTGATGGCTTTTTGTATTACTGTTTGTTAGTGATTCCCCACTTTTAACAGAAACAACAGGTTATTTAATTCTTAATATTCAAGAAGGAAAATGTTAACTGGTGATGTATGTCTAGCTTTGAGATATAGTTTACCAATAATTATCCTTCCTAGTTCCATCTATTAAACATTGCGACTAGTCCAACATTTCTTTTTGACATCAACTGAGTGATACAATCTGAGAGAATTTAGATGTTTTTGTGGTTCCAAAAGATACGAATAGACTTGAAACACCTATATAGGCTACTCCTCTTACATTTTACATACACAATTTAATATGTAAAGTTAATGGAGTTAACAACATTAATGATGTCTCACATTATATTAAAAAAACTATATTTACGACATCCATTTTATAATGTTACATACAATCTACAATGACATAATACCGGTACTGTATGGACATAATATTTTCAAGAACCTAGCACATTACGTAAGCTTTACAACTAGACTGGGTTACCTTTAAGCAACGTGGCACGAAGTGAAAAGGGCAGGCAATTCAGTCTAGCTTTACAACCCACAACTTACCAATCAACATATTTTAAAAGTTGATATCAAGTCTGCACAGTGTTAGCGTGTTACCGGTTGTATGATGACAGTAGTAAATGGACATGTATAACTTTTATGGGTTTTTAAAAGCAAATTTCAATATTTTTGGGCCATATCTCGTTGACTATTGTGAGTTTAAAACGGATGCCATTGTGCTATGTTTCATGCCGTTAGAGCCTTGTTTAATTATCAAAATAGCAATGTTTGGTACTTAGAATATCCATGTGATTCTGGTTATCTAATATTTGTAGTTATATAAAACTAAGTAGATTAATATGGACGTTTGTCTAACTTAATTTGTTACTTAACAAATTATTGTACAGTGTATATAAAAATCCATGAAGGACCATGTTACAAAATAGATGTTCTACAAAAACACATTGGATATACACATCTATTGATATTTTATAATTGTAATTTTAATAATTAAAAAAAATTCTATTAATAGCTGGAAGCATGTTATAATAGCATCCATTTTGAACAAAAAAATAGTCACTTTCAAGTCTTAAATGGAATTAATTTTGGTATACAGGCACTGAATGTAATTACAATAATGTTTTGAAGTGTTAGACGACCCCAGGTAACATACATGTTGAGAGAAACGGTTACTATGACGATGTAAACGAGTGGCAGACAAGTTGAACTGTTGGTTGTTTTTGTAGCGTGTTACACTGGTCATGCCCGTCTCCGATGCAATTTTAATCGGTTTCCTTACGAGACTTTCATTTTATTTACTATATTTTAATACATTTCTTTTAGCAGTTCACTTTTGTTATGTTAACGTATGAAATATCTTTATTTAATACCTGATTTACTTTAAGATTCGGTATATTTTATGGCTTTTCTTGCTTAATTTTGACTACTTCAGCTTTTATGATAGTGGTCAATGTTATGAAGGGAAGACAATGTTTTTATCTTCTAAAGACTACTATTAAAAGACCATATACATAAAGGTCAATATGTTTCAAAATCTGAACAAAATTAGATTGGATTTAACCCTCTTTCTCCTGTTCTAATCCTAACATAAAACATGGATCAACTGTGGACCGATGTTTTGACGTAAAAAGCAATCTGAACCTGGCTTTTACACCCTTCCCTACCCTCCACTCCCGAACATTGTTCGAATTGTGAAACTGACATTTATGCATGAACCTTAAGGATATTCACTTACTCAGTAAGAATAACACGCTTTGCCCGCCAATGCTTATATTTGCTGTACAATTATTTGTGTTTAAAGGTTCATTCTATTGTTAAACCCTGTCAGACGAGTACACGAGTACCTGTATTAAATGCACAATGTCTAGTTTTAAGACGAATGCCACCTTGCGCGCGAAGCTAATACTATTTGTAACACATTTCTAGCTAAGATTTATTATCAAAATTAACATGTATTTTCATCTTAACTATAGTGTTTACAATATCAATGTGTTTTTGTCATCCAAATAGCTATACTGCTATATAGTAGCTTAATGCGTACGTGTGCCTAAAAGCATTTGTCACGTGCCAAACAAATGTTCAAAGACCATGTTATGCTACTATACAAAAGCATCGGATATACATATATTGATATTTAAAGCAATAAGATGTATGTACATGTTAATTTTAGTAATAACAAATACACCATTAGCCAGAAATATGTTACACATAGCATTAGATGCGCAAGCACGGTGGCATTCGTCTTAAAACTAGGCATTATGCATTTAAATAGACACCGGCAGCTTTAAGAAGAAGAGTTCACTTTGTTCGTTTCAAAATTAATGATCTCATCTAAGGAAAACGACCAGCACTAATAAGCTGTACATAAACCCACCATCATAGTTGCAATGTTTTCGTAGAGCACCGCTTTTTTTAAATGAAGGCTTATCACGTGAGGTACTGATAGATTGCGCAATATTTGTATTATTATATATATGTTTGTTTGTGATAAACAATTAAACATTATCGCATTAAAATAAACACAAATTACTTAATAATATTTTGAATAAATCGATTTTCAATCCTGCATTTAATGAAAAGCATTGCAATAATTTTGTTCGTTGTCTTCGAAATGAAACTATTTAAATTTTTAGTGTCCAAAAAAATTATGACTTAGGATCCGGTCGATGAATATCCAGGTTCGGACTAATAGTCCATGGGCCAAAGCCTGAATTTAGACTTATCGGTACCCACTAGTGTGACAAATTTCCATAGTGTTTTTCTGAAAGGTATACTATTTTGCTTTGATTGTCTTTTCAGACTGGCAGCTTAGTCATAGTTATCAGCATCTGATCATAACTATAATATATTATTTCCAAACAGGAGTTTTTGTGCGTTCATAAATTATATAAATACATATATATGTACAGTATATATTAATTGCTACAGTGCTGTTTCTTGATTAATGGTGCCAGAATAAAGAGGTTCCAGTGTATTGAACGTGTTACTAGTGCAAGTCTTAAAGAGATCGGGTGTTAAACTGAGATACGTATTTCCTATTGGCACTCTTGCCATTCCTTGCCTTGTTATTGACACATTCAGTTGGCTGCTTCATAGGTAATTTTGTTTGTTAACATGAAGGGTCTGACTGAAATATAAACCACAGATACCTATATGTTTATAAGGTTTTTGTGACAAATAAAAGTGCATGTTATAAATATAGATACTTTTATTATGAATGGAAAAGTGCAAATTATGAATATTCATACCTATATTATGAAAATTTGTACGAGAAACTGTTTAACAGCAAATCCAATGATCCACATAAAGTTTCTGTCCCAGAAGTTTGTTTTTGTTTGTCTTTATTTTAGTTTTGAATACAATACCGCCTTCGAGACTAGAGCGAGACTTCATCCCTGGACTCGTTCAGACGGAAACCTCCAAGGTGGTCATTCCTTTCATTAAAGTAAAGTTTGTTCTATTTAACGACACATCGATTATAAATCAGCGGTTATTGGACGTCAGACGCATGGTTATATTGACATATGGTCTCGGAGAAAACCCGCTGTCGCCGCTTCATGGCTACTCTTACCGAAAAACAGTAAGGGGTCTTTTATGAGCACTATCCCATAGACAGAATAGCACACCAACACGGAATTTGATAAACCAGACGTATTTCATACTGGCTGGCACGAAAAACTAGCCCATAATTTTTTTTTGCGCTGTGGAGGATCGATCTCTCGACCCATAGTAGTAATTAATCCAACTGGATACGTCGGTGGATGGTTTTCATTCAACTTTTTTATTTGATCAAAAGTTATCTTATATTGATAATGTTTTACCATAATTATGTTGACACCCAATAGCCGATGTCGTTTTTCGTGCTGGGTGTCGTCAATCATCTATTCATTCATTATATCTTTATCTACTATCTATTAGTTAAGTATATGACTTGTGTTAACATCTCTGATTGCCATCGACTTCTAGATAATGAAGATTTGTTTACTTTTCATCTTATGTTCGACCATACAATAGCTTACTACGGGTACTTGCGGGACAAGAAAGAATGAATGAATGAATGAATGTTTAACGACACCCCAGCACGAAAAAAGACATCGGCTATTGGGTGTCAGAATAT